>JAXFYN010001041.1:0-37920 GCA_036172215.1 Camellia granthamiana
TTAGGTCTTAATTAGGGTCTAGGAATGCCTAGGTGTAGACACCCCATTTTTGACCGTCCTCAAGACTCGGACGTCATCGTTTGAACACTCGGTGATTACCCATGTTTGTGTTCGTTTGGAGTTCCCGGAGTTCTTGGCTCGCGCGCCTTGCCTCAGGACCTCCGAACTTGACCGTTTTGTGTTCGGTTTTGCACCAGACACTTGTGTTGTGCCTTGGAAGGGCCGAGAATTCTTTGTGAGGCATTCCCACACACCACCGGCTGTGGCTAAAGGCCACCGGCTGGCTGTAGTTGCCACCGGCACTATATTGTGCCGGTCGGCACTATTTTGTGCCGGTCGGCACTAAATTTTGTCAAAATGACATTTTTTGCCGGCCGGACACTGTGCACTTGCTTTCTGAGATATTTTCAGACAGCTGTGTGCAATTTGCTTCCCCTCCATACACGTGTATGGAGGGATGAGCCCTTGTTTGCTTAGCTTGTAAGTCTTACAAGTTCTATAAGAGGAAGGCTCTTCCTCTTGGCTTAAGGTTGAAAAATTCTGGAGAGGTTTCAGCCATTTTTAGAGAGAACCAAGCTCTGGTTTTAGGGTTAAGATAGATACACATCCTATCTCTCCCTTTCTCTTTTGATTTCTAGGTGTTTTAGTTCATATTATTGCACTAACACACCTAGTCTTCCACCTTTTCTTGGTATTCTTGAAAATCAGAGCTTATTCTTGAAGTTCTTGACTGGTTTTGAGTCCAAAGAAGCCACAACATCAAGCTTTGTGAAGAGGACTACAAGGGTAAGAACTTAACCCTCTTTTTACCCCATTCTTGCAACCTATTTTTGCTTGCTTTAAAACAGTTTTTGAGCTTAGTGTTTGGCACAAAAAAGTTCTGATTTTTAACCCTCTTTGTTGTATATTAAGAGTGTTTTGTGGTTTGGGGAGGTTTGACCCCCTTTAGACCTTGAAAAGGGTCCCTTTTTGTGCTATTTTGGAGAGATCCGGGACTTGTGTGCTTGGGCCTCTCCACCATTGAAATCTTGAGGGATTTCAGTGGTGGAGATGGTGCCATAAAGTCCTAGAAAGGGGAGGGCCACCTCCTCCCCTTGATGTCCTTGAAAAGGACAAGTTTTGCCTCTTGAGAGAGCCCCATGTTTGAGTGTGTGTTGAGCATGTTTGAGTTGTTTTCCATGCTTATATTGCCATGATATAACATGTTTTCAAGTTGGTTTTGGTCTCCTATGCATGCTTAGTATAGTTGCCTTGTAATGCCCCTTTTATGCCTTAACATGTCTAGGTTGTATGCCCTAGTTTCTAGCATGTTTTAGGCTTACATTTGTGAAGCTTTTGTGCTTATATTATCATGTTCTAGGTCTGTCCATAAGTATTTGGGTCAATCTTGGCATGTTTAATATAGCCCCTTTGCATTTGGCTTGTTGGCCTTAAGGGTATGAGTGTGTAACATGCCTTGCTTGCATGGTTTTTGATGGTTTGGAACCATTTCATATGCTATTTCAGTCCCTTAGAGGTGCTTGTATGTTTACATTGCATGCTTCTTTGTGACTTCTTAAGCTTGTGTTATATGCTCCATGTTTAGGCTTCAATGCATGCTTTTGATTTAATGACTCTTAGATGCCATCTAAGTAGCCATTTGGCTTTGTATTGACATGCTAGAAACCTGTTTTAGGTTGATTAGTGCATGCCATAATTGCTTTGTCTTGGTTTGGTTCAAACCCCCATTGACTTGCCTTAAGCCTAGGGCATTTGCATGCTTTGTTTGGCATGCTTCATTGCATGATTTGGCATCATGTTTAAACTTGAATTTCAGAGCTTTAAATGCATATTAGTTGTCCATGTTTGGCCTCTTTAAGTGTGCATGAGAGTTGCTTTTGTATGCCTAAGTCTTGAGCCTTAACACTTGCATGTGTGTGTGTGCATTTGGTCTCATTTTCTAGGCACTTTGGCCACTGATTTTAGGCCTTTTAGAGTTGCCTAATTCATGTCTAAGTCCATCTCCCATATGGTTTGCATGCTTGTTTTATATGCTTGTTTGTATGCTTGCATAAGAGCATCACATTGTCCATCTTGCACCCTAGATAACATGTTTAGGATTGCACCACATTGACATGCATGCCAAGCCTCTTGAAGTGAGTTTCATAGAGGTTTGGCACCCCTTTTGTGCCTATGTGTTTCGCATGCATTTGAAATCAAATTTGCACTCTTGGTTCTTAGGGCCATCATGCATGGAAATGCGTGATTGGTGGTCCGGGAATCGAGGCACATGCCCCCTTGAGTCAATAACATGATAGGGAGTGTGTTTTGTGCATACATGCTTTGAATTGCTTTGCCATGCATAGTTTGTCCTATGCTGCTGTGAGTTGCAGGATCTGCAGAACATTTTGTGCCGACCGGCACTTTTTAGTGCCGACCGGCAGTATTTTCCCAGCCGATGGAACAATTCAAAGCCGGTGGCCTCTCCCTTCAGCCAGTGGTGTTCTACCCCAGCCGGTGGTGATCTCCAGTGCTCTGAGAGGCACTCCTGGATTTTTGGTAATTTTCAGAGGAGGATGGCAGGGGAAACAGAGGCACACTTGCATGGCAGTGCGATTCCGAGCGAGTCCCGGGCACGCGCATACATTGGACCCTCATCCCGAGGCCATTTACTGCTTAATTAGATTAATTAATTAATTTATTTAATTAATTTAGTTGATTTGTAATAATTAATTAGCTAGAATAGTTAATTATTTATTTCGGTCTGTATTATTATTTTGATCCCTCCGTGTCAGGGCGCAATTGTAATAAGTGTGTGTGAGTGGGTGTATGTCTTCCAACCCCCATTTCTTTCTCCCTTTTATTTACCTGCTTTGATGGTAGAATAGGGCATACTTATTTTAGCATACCTTATGCTATGCATGCGTGCATTTCATGCATTTGTTTACATGCATTTGGGCTCGGCACATCATGCAAACTGCATCGTATTTTCAATTCCAAATTGAATACGTGATAGTTGTTGCATTTCATGTGCCATGCTTAGGATAGCCGAGCCTGTTTAGATTACATCCTTGTATGCGATGCATTAGCCACTTAACATGAACTAGGTCATGCATGTTTGCTAACTAGTTTCTTGTTTTGGCACGGAGTACGATGTAAGTATTTACGCTTTAGCATACCACATGCGTGTGAATGTTGCCATGACAGTATGCTTAACATGCGGCTAAGTGCTTACGTGAGATAAACTGTTTGAATGCCTGTGGATGGAGGTTGGATTGCGTGAGTTGGAACAATTCATTGAAATCCACATTTTAGCCTACTTGCGAGTAGCATAAAACCCAACACGTTTTTCGAGACAAAACGGATATGCAATGCTTATTTCCAAATTAGGCAATCTAGTCTATACTTGTTTGCTGTGCGCATAACATAGTAATTCTAGGTTAATAATTGGAATAAGAACATATAATGTTTTCAAAAACGGATATCGTGGTTAGTAGAGGCCGGTCTTCGGACCGGGCAAAAGGGGGTGCTCATAGCTGACCTTCCCCGATCGTACCCAAGCTCCCGAGCCAAGACCACTTTGGTGATGACGGACATGTGGCCTTTCGGCACCGAGTCAGGGTTTCCTAAATTTCCCATTTAAAAAAATATTTAGGTGGCGACTCTGTAATCTGGCAAAGCAGTCCATGTTTGGCACTACTTTTTCAAAAAATCTATTTTCTCAAACGATTTGCCGGATTTGGACTCTTTGGTTCAGATTTAGAACCGCAACACAAAATCGAGTCCTGCGAACTGTTAGATGGAAGCCCACGGGTGCGTCTACAGTTTCTGGCGACTCTGCTGGGGATTTTAGAGAGCTTGACTCGAACTCGTGATATCCTGTTTTGACTACACTTGTGTGTCTCTTTGCATTGCATGTGCATTGGTGCGCCTAGGATACCGTGTTGGCCATCTGCTATTCCTGAGCGGTTTGCCGGAGGCTTGTCTTGTCAAGGCATGACCATAAGGCTGACCGGTTGCGGGCTCTGCCAGTATGGGAACACAAACCCCGGTTTTACCGGGGCACCCTTTTTGACCATTCGACCTAGTGCATAGTCGGAATCCGTAGTGACCATTCCAAACTAGGACAGGTTTCTTACCCGATATAGGTTGTTTGAAACCGCTGCGTGCGTAGTGAAACCCTAGCTCCTGACAAAATAAGACAGGGAAATCCTACCCCAACATAGGGGTGTATTGGCTCTCATCTACTTGCTATGTGCTTTTAGAGTGTATCTCTACAGGAATGCATATACCAGTTTGCAAGTCTGAATACCCGACCCGAGGGCACTAGTATCAGTGATTGTTGGGAATCAGTTATATCCGTGGGTATCAGTTCAGTTTTGAACAGTGAATCTGGGGAACAGTGATCAGCAGTATAGTACCGTTGTTCGGCTACACCCGTGCTTGATCTGTCTGGGGCTGAAATACCGCCTGTTTTCCGTTTCAGTTTGGAGATTCAGAGAGTTGAGCCAGCATAGCTAGTGTTTTCTTCTTGCTGAGGCAGAACTCGGCATAATGCAGAATTCAGAAGAGCTTGTGGTCATGACGGCCGCGTTGAGTCAGGGGGGATTACCCCGCAGGTTGAGACTACCATTGATATGCCGCATCCACCCAGATCGCCGGCTGCGCACCCGGTATGGGCCCCCCAGCTATATCAGGCTCGTGAGCCTACCACATTTGAACTAATGGGGATGATCGGTGACCTCCAAAGGTCTATGGAAGACCTTGCTTATGGGATGTCAGCTCCACCACCAGTCGCACCGTATGCCGGGAGCTTTGCGCCTCAAGAGCCCCCGCTGTTGGGGCGAATTGTGATTGAATTGAATCAACCAGAAATGGCCTCCAATTATGGTAATGATGCACCACCATCAACCCAAACTCTCCATCAGGCCGAGGCCAGAGGAAAAGACAAGATGAAGGCAGATGCCGACCCCATTGAACAACTGCTGTAGGCAGTAGAGGCTTTGAAAGCCGGGGGAATGAATAAGCAACAGGTATCCGTAGTTATGTCAAAAGCTGTGGAGGATGCCTTCCCCACTCCGCCTGAGGGCAGTACTAGTCAACCAGAGAACCGGGACAGGCCCCGTCACGCCAAAATAGTTCTTCCCGCTCCCAACCTTGCATCCGGGAAGAATCAGAAATCCAAAGCCGCACCTGCCGATCCATTCGCCAGTGCATCTAGCAAGGGCGCTCCAGCTCCAAAGTACCTGCCCCGAGGGCGCAGGGCCTTCCATCCTCTTCACATGCCTTTGTCTAGGGCACTTCTAATTTTGGCCAAAAAGGGGCATCTTACACCTCTCGATCCTAGGCCGCTCCCCAAACCCCTTCCAGCGGGCCATGATGCCACTCAGTACTGTGCGTACCATCAACAGTCTGGCCATGCTACGGATAATTGCTTCCGCCTCCGACATGAGGTACAGGATTTGATTGACAACGAGGTTATCCTCCCGCCTACCTCGACCAAATCAGTCACTACAGAGTTCTTGGAGTTTAGGGACACAGATACCGAAGGCACAGATACCGCGAGTATGTGATCAGAAGGTGAATCGCCTGCGGGCAGTGTCTGGCACATTTTTGGGTGTGGCGTGTGGCACGCATTTTTGAGCACCTGCCAACGCTAGTTTTGTAAATTCTGACTTGGGTGTCGAGTCAGTCTTTGGTTTTGTCTTGAGTCTGTCTCATTGTTGTGAGTCAGTCCTTTTGCTTAAGGGTCTGTCTAATTGTAATGAGTCAATCCCTCTTTTGTATAGAATACTAGGTGACTTCGGGGTTGTTGCCTCAAGCACCGTTTTGTTTTGTAAATTACTTCTTTTTGTTTTCTTTTTTGGGTCTCCCTCCGCTGTGAAGCCAGTTTACACCTGGGAAACTTGAATGAAACAGCCGCGGCTACCGTGTTTCCATGTTTATTGATTGTATTGGGCTAGTTGTGCCGGAGAATTCGAATGGGGTGACAACACATTCCGCCTGCTCTTTTGTGCCCTAAAAATTATTGCTTTGACTTAAGTTTTTCGAAACCTTTCAAGCACTGCGGTGATAAAAACAAAGAGGAAGTAATTCCTCGGGTTTTGTAAAATTTTGGTCATTTTGAGAGAAAGAGAGGCATGTTAAGCTTTTAATGAATGAAATCATGCTTGTCGGCGCGAGTACTGAGAAGGACCCTGGCCTGACCCAGACTGGTTCCACACTATCTTCAGCGCGAGCGATTTTTGTCACCTCCTTAAAAAAAAAAAAAAAAAAAAAAAAAAAAAAAAAAAAAAAAAAAAACTTTCAAAAAACAAAATGTTTTGCGCAGTCTTGCGAAGACCTGTGTGGAATTGCTCTTGAGAATGTGCAGCCTAGGATTGTTCTCAGCCCTAAAGTTCAATCTATCTGTTCCAAATCTGGAATTCGTTCAGAATGTCCAAGCAATCAATTACCGTGTAACGCCCGTGTGGCCCAATTTGAAGCAGCCCTCGAACATGAGGCACCAAAGTCAGATCAAGAAGGTCAGACCTCGTCAGAAGAAGCTTGCAAAGCTAGAACAAAAGCACACCTTCGAACTAAGGGGCAAAGATGTCAGATGTGCTTGAAGGACCGAAGATGAGTCCTCTCGCAAATCAGCAGCCACTCTCCTGGATACGGATGACTTCAAAACCCTATAGCCATTTGACATGGACCAAGCTACACTTTTACCCTTTGAGAGGCTCGCTGGGCCGAAAACCCGGAAGGGCGACCCAGGCAAAAGTTAGAGCAAGAAAAAAAAATGAAAATGAAAAGAAGAAAAGAAAGAAGAAGAAAAAGAAAAAAAAAAAAAAGAAAAAAATAATACAAAAGAAAAAAAAAGAAATGAAATGAAGAAAAAAATAATAATAATAATACAAAAGAAAAAAAAAGAAAAAAAAAGAAAAAGAAAAAAGAAGCTCGCAAGGTCGAAAACCTGCAACAGGCGCCTTGGCAAAAATTAGAGCCTGAAAATAGTGAAGGTTAAAATACCCGAGTGTACCTTAACCGGAACTATGTAAGGCTTGATTCCCATGTTTGGGATACGTAGGCAACTTCATCTTGAAGTCCAGCCCCCAACGCTTTCATAGCGTCTCAGTCCATGTCATGGTTTTGATCACTTTTGCCTTCTCTGAATCCAACGTCTCGATTGCAGCAACCCGGGACTACGTGATTAACTTCCTCTTGAAGCCAAACCACCAACACCTTCCAGGTGACTGTGTCCATATATTGATTCAAACCGTCTTCGACTCCTCCGCGTCCGAGGGTCTGATTGTCATCAACAAGGACTGGTTTACAAAATGCTGCGGCATCATCCAAACAAGGGGCAACTTTCCGTTGCCGTCCATTGCCATAAGTTGCCCTAAGTTACCGTTCAAACCAGGGGCAACTTTCCGTCGCCTTACCCCCCCTTTAAGCCAGGGGCAATTTTCCATTGCCTCCGATCCGGGTTTGCATATCTCGAGGGTAAGTTTTACGCCCGTTGAGCATTGATTGTTTGCGAAAAATAGTTTTTGAAAATTTTCACTGAAGTTGACTTATTTTCTTGAAAACTATTTCATTTTCAAAATTGGACCATGTTTGGACCCAAAAAGGAGAATTTTCAGTGCTCACGGCCTGACTTGCGTGATTTTCAAATCAGAAATTGAATAAGTGTGTTCATCCAACTCTCATTTTTGATCAAAACCTGTTTTAGAAAACACGAACAAAAATGGTCAAAATGACGAACTAGGGGCATGATTGAGTCGGGTCCTCTGTCTCCCCCCCGTTAATCTGATTGCCCGAGGGGCACTTTATCCGCCAGAAGAAAGCGGCCGTGAGCTAATAGCGACGGGTGTGAACCCGCGACTTCCTATTCATCTGTCATTCATCACCCCGGGGAGGGATTGAAAAATGAGAGATTAAAGAATAGAGAGGGGTAAGTTGAGAGAAAAGTGAGAAAAGGGTTTTGAGAGAAAAACCGAGCCCGAGGGCCGAGTGATGTGAGTGTCACAAATTAGAAAGGGTGGGAAATATACCCGGTGAACTGGCTTCTCGAGATCTGAGGTCTTCTTATAAACACCCCTGTGTATCGTGTTTTTTTTTTTTGTTTTGTCAGTCTTTAACTTTTTGTCTTGAGTCTTTTCTGAGTGTGTTCTGTTATGATTAGGTCGTGTGCCTTGTATTTCCTTCTTTGAGTCTTTCTCGCTGTATCCGGTCGTAGGCTCGACACCCTGGTTGAAAACCCATCCTCTTCCGAAAAGTAATCACTTGTGCTCAGAATGTTGTGCCATTCTCTACATCCGCGCGAGGCAAGGTAAGAAAAAAATGAAATTTGGGGCATCTGAGTCTGTTCCAATTTCAGTTGACTTCAGTTGTGTTGGTCCATCTTGTCAGATTGGGCTGTTTGTTCAGGGTTTGCCGTGTGCAGAATGAACCGGGTATCGTGTTACAAGCCAGGCGTAACCCAATCCCCAGCAGAGTATAGGCTGTATATTCAGTTTGAGCAGTAAGTGGTTTGCTGTTTAGTTGGTTGGTTATCTGATTATCACAATGTGAATGCTCAATTTTCAGACAACAGATCAATGTCATTTACATTTGAGGTGTAATATGATGCAATGCAGTGCGAAGTATGAAATATGCAGGTACAGACAAATGTAACACTTTTTCCAGCCAAAGAGTTTGTTCCATTTCATATCATCTTTTTCGAATACATAGTTTGAGAAAAGCAAAAACCTGCCTGCGGCAGTACATAGTACTCTATCTGTCAAAAGAGAAAAGTACAAGAAAAGAAATAAAGAAAAGAAGCAGCAAAATCATCATCATCAGCAGCAGGCCTCATGCCTGAGGATCCGTCCTCGCCCTCTTCCTGGGCAAAAGCACAAAAGCATCGTCGGAGCTGTCACTGTCGGAGCCCGAGCCCGAGCTATCCCCGGCCTCCTCCGCAAATGACTCTGTCCCCGCCTCCGACTCACCATCTCCTGGAACTGGAGCTCGTGAGCTACTCCCCACGTGACCACGTCCCCCTCTAGTGCGAGGGAATATCCTGCCATCCCGAGTAGAGATGGGAGGCCCAGCTGGAGCAGCGCCACCCACTGGAGGGATCGGGAAAGGAGGCTGAAAATACAAAGAACAAACATATCAGAAAACTGTGAGCAGTTTATTAGTATAGAATGCAGTGTATGAGTACAGTGTGTGAATACTGTGAGCAGTTTACTAGTACAGGATGCATTGTATGAGTACAGTGTGTGAATACTGTGAGCAGTTTACCAGTACAGGATGCAGTGTATGAGTACAGTGTGTGAATACTGTGAGCAGTTTACCAGTACAGAATGCAGTGTATGAATACAGTGTGTGAATGCCGTGAGCAGTTTATTAGTACAGAATGCAGTGTATGAGTACAGTGTATGAAAGCCGTGAGCAGTTTATTAGATTTTTGTGCAGTGTAGCAGATTGTGCGAAACAGAGTATGATTTGGGACTGTGGTCAGTAGAACATACCGGAAGGCTGTAGACGGCCAGGGCGTCGAGAGTCCGCTGCAGCATCCCCATCAGGGAGGCACACAACTCCACCGACTGTCGTGTGTACTCGGAGGAAGCCTGTAAAAGTATTAAATACATCAGTATTCTGTGGGATATCTGAATGAACTGAAATGAAATAACAATGCAAGGTGCAGAAATAAAGTGATACATACCGGAGGTAAGTCAGGAATACCAGCCAACTCATGACCAGCCGGGGGAGGAGCAAAAGGGATCTGGTAGGTCTCCCCACTCTGCCCCCTATAAGTCAACACGGTAGGCAGAGCGGGCCAGCCCGTCCCTCGTCCCCTCTGCACTCCCCTCCTGCCGCGAGCTCGAGCCCTCTGTGACGACCCCACTCCTGCACCTGCCTCTGCCCGGGCCGCTGGTGCCGCAGGTCTCGCTGGATCAGCTCGGGAGCCCCTGCTCAAAGGCCGCATCAAGAAGGTCCGGACGTACTCTGAGTAGTCGCCCTCGCCCCTGTCGGCATCTACGTCCACGGCCCAGCCAAGGGTGTAGTCCTCCATCTGCTGGAAGCTGTACCCCTCAGTCTCCCTCATGCGCTCGGGAGGAAGGATCGGAATTATCTGCTCCGGCAACCCTAGGGTCTGGCGTATGAAACGCTCACCCAGGTACCAGGCTCGACAGACCGGGCCCTCCAGGAGAATCCGGTAGCGCGAGGTCTCCATGGCGCCGGCATACCGATCTCGTATCACCGCTGGTAGTGGAGCCCACGGCTGCCAGGTGACCTGAAATGAAATACAGTTGATTATCTACTGATATAGAAATGTACGCTTGAAAGCGAGGCTTAAACGGACTGTAAGTAAAACATATCTCGGTGGGGGTGATGGTGTCGAAGAAATGGCGGAAGAAGCTAAAAGTGTCCCGGGGCCTCCGGGTGCATCGCCCGTCGTAGCGGCGAGAAAAGGGGACGACCAGAGGGGTCTCCGTCTCCGGCACTGGCTCTAGTCTGGGGAAGTAGGCGTACACCCACAGCTGCAAAACAGACGTCAGTATGACTATCAGATAAAGCAGAATACAGAGTAAAGCAGAAATAACGGAGCCGTGTGTTGTATATATTGTATTGTGCAGAGTGTACAGCGTGAACAGTGTGCAGCCAGTGTAAAGCAGAGTATGTGTGTGCCGTGTGTACAGTATACAGACTACAATGTGTGCAGTGTGCAGAATACATGAAAGTATAGAGCAGAAATGTAAAGCAGAGGAGAAGACGTACCTCCCAGGCTCGCCAGTAGCCTCCTATCAACTGTCCGCTGGCGCGGGAAACTGAGCTCATATAATCGTAAAGGGTGGCCAAAGCCGCGCCCCCCCAGTCATACTGCACAATCCTCTCGACGTCCACCAAAGCGCTGAGCAGGCAGAGGGGCACTGTGTTCGCCCGGTCGGCAAACAGGGTGGTCCCCAGCAAGAACATGAGGAAGCCGCGTGCATATCTCTCAGCGGCCTCCTGGGTCATCGGAGCTGCGTCCTCCAGCACCGACTGCACTCGGAACTGCACCTCGAACCAGGAGTAGCGGACGAACCCTGGACGAGCGAGTGGCGGTGCCTCACCGAGCAAGTGAACCTGAGCTGCGGTCCACTCATCCATATCTGTATCAAAGGGGATCGGATCACCCCCCACCCCGATGCCGGTGAGCATCGAGAAGTCGTAAGGGGTCATCGTCATGTCCCCAGTCGCCGATAAGTGAAACGAATCGGTGGTGTCCCACCACCTCTCTGCCAGGGCGGCGAGAAGAGGTCTGCAAGCAGAGAGCCTGGAGAGTCCCCTGCAGAAGGTGCCAAAGCCGGCCCGATCTACAATGCGGCTAACGGCATCAGGCAGCTCGGCGTACCAATCGCGAGCGGTGACGTTCCCATACCCACGGAGAGTATGGGAGTCTCCCTGTAGTCAAGAAATTGCAAAGCCATATGAAGATATACAGTCGATACAAGTCTAGCATATATGCAGATTTTTTTTTTTTTAAATTCAAACAGAAACCGGGTACCAGTGTGCTTACAGTAAACTACAAGCGTGTGATGCGTCAGTGTGTTTTAGATGCTCCAGTGTAAACTTGGTGCATGTGTGCACATTTTTCAGATTCAAGCAGATGTCGGGTTTCAGTGTACTAGTGGGTGGGCTACAGCCTGTGATATGTCAGTGCTCCTATGAAGATCAGTGTAAACAGCATGTGTGCGTGTTTTTCAAAGTTCAAATAGAAGCCAGGTCTCGGTATGTTTTGGTGAACTATGACGTGTGATGTGTCCGCGTGTTGGTGAAGTTTTGTGCAAATCTAGCATGTGTGCGAGTTTTCAGATTCAAATAAGCACCGGGTGAGGGTGAATTTGCAGTGCAATGTGTGCCGTGTGTTTGAGTGTTTGAGGCTAGTGCAGTGTGTGTGCATGTGTTTGTCTCAAACAGATGTCAGTTATGAGTTTGCCTACGATCAACTACAAGTACAGTGTATCAGAGCTAAGCAATTAAGGGTTGTAATCAGCTATGGCAGTTGACAGTTTACAGTTCTACATTGCATAAAATAAAGCAGAGAAAAGGGTTACCTCGGAAGCGCCGAAAGATAGGTGCGAGGTCGGCTCGCGCAGGAGGAGCTCTGGGTCCAGAGCCCTGTCAAAACTGCGGAAGTAGCGAAGTCCGTCTGGTGGTAGCACATGTATAGCCGGGCGATAGGTCGCCGGATCGAATGGGCGCTCACTCAGAGGGAGGAGCTCGACCCCGGGGTCCATCTCATGGTCCGGGGGAGTCCCAACATGTGGAATGTCGTCAGCCATGGTGATGGCGGTAAGAAAATGGCCAGAAAAGCCGGAATATGAAAAGTCAACCGAGAAGGTCAACCCCGAGAGGGCCGGAAATGTCCGGAAAGGCCGGGAGATGAAAATACACGGAAGTATAGAGAAAACCAAGGGGAACAAGTCCCGAAAAGGCAAAAATAGCAAAAGAGCACCGAAATGAGATTTCAATCAGTTCAAAACGTCCGAAACGCGAAGAATATCGCGAATCCGACGACGAAAACGGCGCGAAAACTCAAAGAAATGAGCGAAAGAGGAGGAGAAGAGACTCTAGAGAGAGAGAGTGAAAGATTTCGGCGGTTTAGAGATGAGACAAATAGGGTTTAAAACCCTATTTTATAAAGCCCAAGGTGAAATGGCAGTTCTGCCCCCGATCAGGCATTTTCTGCCGGTCGGCACTGTTTTGTGCCGGTCGGCACTTTTTTGTGCCGGTGGATGAGTTCAGGCAGCCGGTGGAAGCCGGTGATCACCCCACCCAGCCGGTGGTGTTCCCAAGGCCATGTTTAGGAAAATTGAGGAGTTTTGGGTCTTCATAGCTCAAGAAAGTGCAAGAAAGTGCATCTCCGGTGTTCAACCGGCCTCCGTTTCGACTTCGGATTGTGTCTACTGTGAGTGGCACTCAAATTCAAGCAGAGATTGTATCCTTTTGTATCCTTTTTGTCATTTACAGAGATTCAAAAGTTGCCCCGTGTGCGTTACGCGCATCCATCGCATTTTCCGGCGCATCGTATCGCGCCATCTTGCACGTCCCTTGCGACTTGCACCGTTTTGCATTGTCATATGGCATGCGTGTCATACTCTTTCATTTTGCATTCGCATCTCGAGGTACGTGTGCCTCATTTTGCATTTCATTTTGCATTTCATTGCGTTTCGAGGTACGCGTGCCACATTTTGCATTCCATTTGATCCACGTGAGGTGTACTACTTCACGTGTTTCATTTTGCATTCCATTTGATCCACGTGAGGTGTACTACTTCACGTGTTTCATTTTGTGATCCACGTGAAGTGTACTACTTCACGTGTTTCATTTTGCATTCCATTTGATCCACGTGAGGTGTACTACTTCACGTGATTCATTTTGCATTCCATTTTGATCCACGTGAGGTGTACTACTTCACGTGTTTCATTTTGCATTCCATTTTGATTCACGTGAGGTGTACTACTTCACGTGTTTCGTTTTGCATTTCATTTTGATCCACGTGAGGTGTACTACCTCACGTGCCTCATTTCGCATTTCATTGCATTTCGAGGCACGTATGCCTCGCATTGCACTTCTTTTTCCATTCAGTGAGGTATGCGTGCCTCATGAGTGTTCCATTTTACCAGTCGGTCTGACGAGACCTTAAACACGTATGATCCGGCGGGACCAAAAACACGCGCGGTCTGACGAGACCTTAAACCCGCTTGACTACATTGTCCCGTGCTTTATTACAAGCACTATCATGCATTTGTGCTTTGTACCGTTGCCCCTTCCGGTCTGGCGAGACCTTAAACACGTACGGTCTAGGAGACCTTAAATCCTTCACGGTCTAGGAGACCTTAAATCTTCGGGAGGTGTAAGACCTTCGGTGTGTTAAGTCGCCCCTCATTGCATTTGGCATGCATTTCATCGCGCCGTTTAGTGCACCCTCATTGCACTTCATTTTCCATCCTTTGAGGCACGTGTACCTCATTGCACTCCATTTTCCATCTTTTGAGACGCGCACGTCTCATTCGCCCCATTTACATCGCATGCACTTAAAGTATTGTGTAATCGTTGCCCCTGGGTCGGACGAGACCTTAAGCACGCGCGGTCTAGGAGACCTTAAATCCTCGGGAGGTGCAAGACCTTCGGTGCATTAAGGTGTGCACCTCATTGCATTTGGCATGCATTCCATCGCGTTGTTTCGCGCACCTCATCGGTTGCCCCCCCTGGGTCTGGCGAGACCTTAAACACGCGCGGTCTAGGAGACCTTAAATCCTCGGGAGGTGCAAGACCTTCGGTGCATTAAGGTGTGCACCTTATCGCATTTGGCATGCATTCATTCGCACTGTTTTGTGCACTCGCGTTGTCTAACGCGTCGCGCTATTTTGCGCATCATATTGCATTTTGCATGCATTCCATCGCGCTATTCTGCGCATCTTATTGTTGCCCCACACTGGTCTGGCGAGACCTTAAACCCGCTCATTTGCATTATCATGCATCTCAAAGCCGCGTGTTGGCGCGCATTTCAAAAAAAACATGCATTGTCATGCGTACATTTTACATCCCGGTCTAGGAGACCTTAAATCCTCTGAAGGTGCAATTCCTTCGGTTTTGTCATGCCCGAACGACTTTCGGTGGTCTGGTAAAGCCACCTGTCTGTGTTTGCGGTGAGTTCCTAGGAGACCAATGGGAACGGTGAAAACTAGAGTTTGAACGGCTTATGCCTAGAACGCAAAGGTTCGGAATTTCCGAGACTAAAGTCTGGTTTAAATACCCAGGGGGATGTACCCTCGGCTTGAAATCTGTATGGAAGCCCCATAGGTTGAGGCGGCGTGTTTACGCCTCAATTCTGGATACTGAACCAACCTAGTATGTCACCCCGTTGGGAGGATAGGGAAAACTGCGATCATAGCCATTGCATCATCGTGCATTGTCATGCATCATCATTTGTAAATACTGCATATGTCATGCATTTCAAAACAAGAAAAAAAAAAACACACTTGCATAAGTCATGCATTTAATTGTAATATAGTGCATTTGCCATGCATTTTCTGTAAATATCCATTGCATTTTAGTTGCATGCATCCATTGCATCTCCTTCCATCTATGGCTTGCGCCTTTCCAAGTTGAGCTTGGTCTGGTATGTGCCCATATTTTTCGTGTCGAAGCACAGTTGTCGAGCTTTTGTGTCCGAGCTTTGAGGGTAGCGGCACCGCTTCTGTGTTAGACATGGTTTGTATGTGTACATGCCTTTCCTAGGCAAGATTTGGTTTGGCCCGCGTGCCATATCCATTGCATTTTAGTTGCATGCATCCATTGCATCTCCTTCCATCTATGGCTTGCGCCTTTCCAAGTTGAGCTTGGTCTGGTATGTGCCCATATTTTTCGTGTCGAAGCACAGTTGTCGAGCTTTTGTGTCCGAGCTTTGAGGGTAGCGGCACCGTTTCTGTGTTAGACATGGTTTGTATGTGTACATGCCTTTCCTAGGCAAGATTTGGTTCGGCCCGCGTGCCATATCCACTGCATTTAGTTGCATGCCTCCACTGCATCTCCCTCCGCCTATGGCCTGTGCCTTTCCTTGTTGAGCTTGGTCTGGTATGTGCCCATATTTTTCACGTCGAAGCACGGTTCTGTATGCAGAAGTTCTGTGTTAGACATGGCCTGTATGTGTACATGCCTTTCCTAGGCAAGACTAGGTTTGGCCCGCGTGCCATATCCATTGTATCATTTATCCATTTCCATTACATTGTAGTGTAATTGTTGCATCCGGCATTAGGATCATTGTTCTTTTATCAGCGGGTCGTCACCCCACTTATGTCAATCCACCCAATACTTGTTCTTGTGTCCGTGCGAAGTACTCATAGATCAGACATCATTCTATGGGAGACGGACTTGTTACTTCCATCAATCTATTTGACATTTGTGAGGTTTCGAACCGCTCATGATTGAATCATGATTCAATTGCCCTGCATGTAGTTTGCATTTAGTTTTAATTGCACTACATTTTCATTTGCCTTACTATACATAGTTTTGTATATATTGCATATCATTCGGCATTCACATTGCATGTGTCATGCATGTTGCTAATCATATTGTACCTGTTAAGTTTGCTTTCTTTGCAGGCATGATATTGTATGTACGGTTCATTTACCGCTGGTGAAACCAGGCGAGCCGCACAGGTATTGTATCCTCCGCGTGAGACGTTTTGAGAATTCCATAATTCTCTTACATCATTTCTGCATTGTAGTGTAGACTGGTGCATGTTAGCTTATAACTGTCGCATGCGTGCTTCATTACAGCTTTCTTTGCATGATCATAAGTTATGCTTGGCTTCTTGCATGTTCAGTTGCATTTCGCCCCTGCCTAAGGGCGCATATCTTATCTTTGGCATGTGTGCCTGTAACAACGCCCGCGGGGGGACCTCGCTACAGCTCGGACTCGATTTTTGTTGCGGTTCCAAATCTCGAACCAAAGAGTCCAAATCCGGCAAATCGTTTTGAGAAAACAGATTTTTTTGAAAGAAGTGCCAAACATGGACTGCTTTGCCAGATAACAGAGTCGCCACCTAAATATTTTTAAAATGGGAAATTTAGGAAACCCTGACTCGGTGCCAAAAGGCCACGTGTCCGTCATCACCAAAGTTGGCTCGGGAACTTGGGTACGATTAGGGAAGGTCACATCGTGAGCACCCCCTCTCGCCCGGTCGAAGACCGGCCTCTACTAATCATGATATCTGATTTTGAAAACATTGTATGCTCTTATTCCGGTTATTAAGCCTAGGTTACTATGTGATGCTCACAGCAAACAAGTATAGACTGAGTCGTCTGAATTGGAACTAGACACTTCATGTTTGTTTGTTTGAAAATGGTGTGATGGTGCTACCCGCAGGTAGGCTAAAATGCGGATTTGCCACCCTCAGGTGGGCTTAGAAAACAGTGATTTTGCCACTATCTAGTGGGCTTAAAACAAACAATCAGTGATTTGTCCCAGTTCAAATAACTCAACCTCCACCCACAGGCATTCAGGCAGTTATAACACATAAGCAAATAGCCTCATGGTAAGCATGCTATCATGGCAGTCACTCACACACATGCAAGGATGCTAAAGCATAAAACTTACAGAGTACTCCCAGCCAAAACAGAAACCAATTAGAAATCCATGCATGAATCCTAACTATGCTGAAATGCCTAATGCAACACATGCAAAATGCAACTATAGCAAGCTCGGCTATTCTAAACATGGCATGTGGAATGCTACAACTATCATGTACTCAATTTGGAATTGAAATACAGATGCAGTTTGTATGATGTGCCGAGCCCAATGCATGCAAAACAGATGAATGATGCAAACATGCTATCATACTGTATGCTAATTGAATATGCCTTATATCTAACCATCCAAAGCGGGTAAATAAAAGGGAGAAAGAAATGGGGGTTGGAAGACATACATCACACTCACACACCCTTATTACAATTTTGCCCTCGCGCAGAGGGTCCGAATAAATATACAGTCCGAAATAAAAGGATATACAGTCCGAATAAATATACAGATTTCTAATTAATTAACAAATTAATTACAGAAAAGTAAAACTGGCATGCAAGCCAGGGACTGCCTTGCTCTGATAGATGCCGCCTGTTGGGCTGCCTGGCGCGGAAATCCACTGAGATGCCCCAATCCGCCTCTGTTCGCAATATTTCTCGAAATGCGCGCCGGATTCTGAAAAGCTGTTGACTCTGGATTTTGCTGCAACAGAGAGCAGGAAAAGGGCACAGCAGTGTATTTCACAAATATGTGCATGCCTCGATCCTCGTGCCACCAATCACGCATATCGATGCATGATGGCCGAGGAACCGAATTGCACGACTCAATATGGGATGAATGCAGATGAATGCTACAATGAAAACCTAACTCCATCATGGGTTATCCGGAGTGTCGGTGACTGGGGAATTGAGACATGCTCCGCCACTCGGAGTGTGAACGCGCCTCGTTTCCCGTGCAATATGCATGATATGCATGAAATGCAACTAAGATACAACCCTAGCATGCGCAATGCTGATGCAAATGAGATGCCTCGAAATGCGTGCCCACTGGCACGTAAACCGAGAAGATAGCATACAAGTATGAAATGACATGAAACATGATATATAATGAGACTAAAATGAAATGCCTCGAAATGCGTGCCCGCGGGCGCGCAAACCGAGGCGATGACATAAAGGCACAAAATGCAATGATGGGCTTACACCAATATGAGAGGACCTCAGCCACACTCACACGGGATGCCGGAATGATAAGAATGAGGCGCCTCGAAATGCGTGCCCACCGGCACGCAAACCGAGGCGATGATATGCGATGCAAAATCGGATAAAACAGAAGTGCCTCGAAATGCGCGCCCACAGGCACGCAAACCGAGGCAATGATATGCGATGCAAAATCGGATAAAACTGAAGTGCCTCGAAGTGCGCGCCCACAGATACGCAAACCGAGGCAATGATATGCGATGCAAAATTGGATAAAACCGAAGTGCCTCGAAGTGCGCGCCCACAGACACGCAAACCGAGGCAATGATGAAATGAGACGAAATGGCATACGGAATGCAACGATGGGCTTACACCAACACGGGAGAGCCTCAGCTCACTCACATAGGAGGCCGTCGGATAAAAACAAAGCTGCCTCGAAACGCGTGTCCGCGGACACGCAAATCGAGGCGATGGCATACAAGCATGAAAATGCAAATTGGGCTTACGCCAACATGAGAGGGCCTCAGCTCACTCACATAGGCTGCCAGAATGATAAAATGAGGTGCCTCGAAGTGCGTGCCCATTGGCACGCAAACCGAGGCAATGCAAAAATGATACAAATGGCATGGAAAATGATATGCAAGCGTGGCAATGGAATTTCAGCACTTAAATAAAGGGGAAAACAGCCCCGAAACAATTCGAAATGACACTCGAAGCATGCGTTCATCCCGAAAATGCGAAATTAAGCCCCGAAATGGCTTATAGCCATACTATACATGCAAAATATGATCATGGCAGCAAGAACAGTAGCAAGGCAGTCCCAAATATGGCATATTTTCAGTAATAAACATGGCCTAAATGCAAGCATAGATAGATCAAACAAAGCATGCAAAGTTAATGGCCAAAAGAGGGGTATTGAGACAAGTGATGTATGCAAACCCCAAATGGACAAACCTTCTTCTACAACATTGAATATTAGCTAAAAATAAGCACATATGCAGAAGATGACATCCTCAAAATCAGAACACAAACATGCTAAAAGATCCATGCAAAATAGGCTCCAAATATGCTATAACAAGAGACATGCAATGCACACACCAAATGACAAAACTTTCTTCATGGAATATGTACAGGGGGTCAAAATAAGACCAAAGTCAGTAGGGGTCGAAGCCCCAAAAACAAATAGAGATAGGTCAAAATTGCATGCAAAAGAGTGGCACACTTGATGAATATTGAAGGAAGTGATATATACAAGGGCCAAATGAAGCTGAGCCTATCTACAATGTTGTAGAGGGGCTCATTTTAAGCACAAAAGCAGTAGGGGTCGGACCCCCAAAAACCAACACAAATAGGTCAATTTTAGCATGCAAAAATGTTACCAACTTGAAGAATATTGAAGGAACTAGTGTATACAAACACCAAATGAGGTTGAGCCCTTCTACAAAGTTGTAGAGGGGCTCATTTTAAGCACAAAAGCAGTAGGGGTCGGAGCCCCAATTCTCAACCAATTAGAGTATAAAAATGAACCAAGAAAAAGCCCTAAAAGTTAGTTTTGAATACTCACCCTTGAAGACTTATCTTTCTTTGATTCTTGGCCTTGATTTTTAGCTTCTCAAACTCTGAAATTCACTTCCTAGCTGCTGGAGTGGTAGTGTTGATGGTGGAGCTAAGGGTTGGTGAAGAAATGGCCTTGACACTTGAAGCTTTTTGGAGTTTTGAGCTAAGGAAATGGAGGAATTTGGAGATCTCTTCTTCAAGGAAAATTTTCCAACCTTGAAGAAGGAGAGGGAGGGCCCTTCAAATAGACAAGAAAATGGGGTGTAAAAGGGGAGGGAAAGCACCCAATCTTTCCCTCCCGAAATATCCCCGGATGCCCCGGGATATGCTGGAAGATATCCGGACAGCTGGGACAGGCTGGAAAGCAAGAATCTGGCCGGCCAGGTATTTTTTTGCAAGGTGGCCGGCCAGCCACCCTCCATGGCCGGCCAGCCACCCTACATGGCCGGCCAGCCACCCCAAGAAAATGAACAGGAGATTTTCTGGCCGACCAGTATAGAAAGGTGTCCTCCAAGGTGTGTAGAATAAGGCCCCATGGTTGAAATCTGGCAACTCTGAAGCAGGAGCCACAACATAGAGCTTGAAGGAGAGGCCCAAAAATGAAACCAACAATTTCTGGCCGACCACTATGCCAAAGTGTCCTCCAATATGTGTAGAACAAGAATCCAAGGTTTGAATTTGGCAACATTGGACCAAGAGTCACAACATAGAGCTTGAAGGAGAGGCCCAAAAATGAAACCCACAGTTTCTGGCCGACCACTATGCCAAAGTGTCCTCCAAGATGCCCTCATCACAGATATGTAGCTTTGGTTGGAAGAAAATGCCCCTAGGGTGTTCAACATTGGCCCGGAAGTGAGCGAAACGGGCTCCGGAGGAGCGAAACTGGTTATCTGGGATAATTGTTGGCTTCTCACCCCCCAGTGATCTTCCTGATGTTGAAACAGAGGTACCTGCCAAGTTTGAACAAAAACTAATGAGAAATGAACACTCGGAGCCAAAACCGAGCAGTTCGGAATCCCAAAAATGGGCTGCAGGTGCCGGAAGTGGTGTTCAGTAGCGAAGTGGGTATCTGCAACCCCAGTGTCCTCTGGAATGACGAAACAGAGATACCTGCCAAAAACCGGAGCAAAAGGATGCGAAATGAATGCTCGGGACCAAAACACGCAGTTTGGGGTCCCGAAAACCGGCTACAGGTACCGGAAGTGGCACACAACCGCGAAGTGGGCATCAGGGGCCCCAGGGTTCCTCGGAATATTAAAACAGAGGTCTCCGCTAAAAACCGGAGAAGGCTGATGCAAAAAGAAAGCTCGGGGCCCAAATCACGCAGTTCGGGGTCCCGAAAAAGGGTCGCCGGGCACCGGAAGTGGTGTTCGGCTGCGAGGTGGGCATCAGGGGCCCCAGTGTTCCTCGGAACATTAAAACAGAGGTCTCCGCTAAAAACCGGAGAAGGCGGAGATGGTTGGGCGGTCCCGAGCCGAGGCACACGGCCTAACGGCCCCGAAAACCGGGGACCGGGCTCCGAAATGGGCAAAATGGCCTACGGCCACGAAAAGTAGCTCACGGCCACCGGGAGATAGTCTACAGGACCACTCCCTTCCCTTAGGAAAGAAAACAGAGAAAACCGGGTCTGGTTCGCAAACCGAGACAAAGCACAGGAGAGAATTCGGAAGTCCGGAGGCAGGGCGCACGGCCGCGACTCTGAGACTTCTGAACGAGCACAGCATGCAACATCACCGAGCGCTCAACTGGTGACGTCTGAGTCTTAAGGTCGGTCAAAAATGGGGTGTCTACAGTTGCCCCTCTTTGACAGAACTCGGAAGTCATAACAATGACGGGAGTGAATGTCAAAGCCCAGAGACGACCCATTTTTGACAAGGCCGAAGACTTAGACAATCAAACGAAATGAACAGAGATATGTGCCCGCAGGCGTGCCCGCAGGCAGGGGGCAAAATGCAAAACGACATGCACAGAGCCAGGTGATCATGCAAGTGCAGCAAGCTGTAATGAAGCAGGTATTGACAAATAGATGCAACAGTTTTAAGCTAGAATGCAAGGCGAACAACTACATTTCATGCAGTTAAGAATGCGGAGAATCATTCAATTCTCGTCGCGTCTCACACGGAGAAGATACGATACCTGCGCGATTCGTCTGGTCGCACCAGCCTCAAATGAACCGTACATACAATATCGTGCCTGCAAAAGAGAGAAATTCAACAAGAACAATATGCAACAACATATATTCCATGTGACTCCTGTAGTTCCAAAAGCTTGACACACACAGTGTCGATGAACGGATGCAACATAACGCGAGAAAAGTGCGTGCGTGCCAACGCGTGTTTAAGCACAAAAGTATGGCACATCAAGAAATCATGCGAAACATTCATGACAATGCAAATTATAAGCCCAATGAAGCACAACGAACATAAATCAGGATGCCCATTTGACATGAAATGATGAACCGGAAAATGCGCAGTTCGGTGACGGCAACTCAATCGCGGCCTCTGATTCAACTCCCGGAGAGTTCACAACATGTTTAGAAAGGATACACTCTGATTCTGATGAATAACGACGAGACACATATCAGAAATTGCAGTTAAAGTTCCGGTGGAGCGATTCGGCGCCAGAAAGTGCACTTTTCTTCAACTTTTTCAGGTCCCGGGAATTCCGATTTTCCTCAAAATTTGCAGAGAGGTAGGGGAGGGGGTAGGGGACATGGTCGGCCAGGTGGTTGCCCTAGGAGAGGCCATTCGGCCAGGGCAAAAAGGTAGAGGGGCCGGCCAGCCAGGTTAGGTGGCCGGCCGGCCACCTGCCAAAAGCAGGGGCAAAATGGTCATTTTGACCTTTTCTATATATATGCACCTCCATTCAATCCGAAATCACACCCCCAAGTGTGGAATTCTCTCCTCTTGCTCTCTAAGCCATTCTCTCTCTCAGATCTGCATTCTATACGCGCCCTTCGGCCTCCCGCGCAAGTTGTTTTTGCGAAATCTTTCAGATTTAAGCACTTTGAAGCGACTAAATTTCGACTTTGGAGCTTCTCTTCTCATTTTCACCACTTGAGGTAATTTTGTTTCACTATTTGGAAAATTTTCCCGGGGGTTGACTTTTGTTGACTTTTTGTTTCCCGAGAGTTGACTTTTGTTGACTTTTTCCAACTTTGGCCCATTTTGCTCATTTTTGCTCCTCTTTGCAGATTTCTCGACATGGCGGGCCATTTCCCTCACGGCGGAGGTTTTCCCGGCGCCGGAGATGACTTTGACATTATGGCATTGCCTCCGAGAGTTCGCCCTTTCATTCCCGATCGATATGCCCCAGCGGTTCATAGGCTTCCGCGGGCCACTTTTCGTCATTTCACTGAGTTTAACGACCGAGTACCAAGGGACCTTCTCCTACGAGAGCCAGAGCAGCACCTCTCTTATGATGCAGAGGTATTTTACTTTAGTCTCTGTATTCCTCGTGCATTTCATTCCCCTGCCATGCTTAGACACATAGTTTAGCTTATGACATAGTACTTGCATCCTGAGCATGTGACTTAGCCACTTGAATTCCGTGAACACAGCTCATTGAATAATTGTGAACGCATAGCATGCATTAGTTAGGAACTGAACACACGGCTCAAACATTGATTCGCCAAACACGCAGCCCGAAGTTGAAAACGAGCACACAGCACATACTGACTAAGAGTAGAACACACAGTCCCAAAACTCAGATTTTCTGAACACGCAGCCCAGATTTGAAAGTAGAACACACAGCCCTAAACTTTGATGCACTGAACACACAGCCCAGATTTGAAGCGAACACACAGCCCACTAATTGAGAGTAGAACACACAGTTCCAATTTGAAGCGAACGCACAGCCCACTGATGTTGAGTAGAACACACAGTCCCAAAGCTCAGATTTCTGAACGCGCAGCCCAGATTTGAAAGTAGAACACACAGCCCTAAACTTTGATGCACTGGACACACAGCCCAGATTCGAAGCGGACACACAGCCCACTAATTGAGAGTAGAACACACAGCCCCAAACTTGATGTACTGAACACACAGCCCAGATTTGAAGCGGACACACAGCCCACTGATGTTGAGTGGAACACACAGTCCCAATTTGAGGTGAACACACAGCCCACTGATGTTGAGTAGAACACACAGTCCCAATTTGAGGTGAACACACAGCCCACTGATGTTGAGTAGAACACACAGTCCCAATTTGAGGTGAACACACAGCCCACTGATGTTGAGTAGAACACACAGTCCCAATTTGAGGTGAACACGCAGCCCACTGATGTTGAGTAGAACACACAGTCCCAATTTGAGGTGAACACACAGCCCACTGATGTTGAGTAGAACACACAGTCCCAATTTGAGGTGAACACGCAGCCCACTGATGTTGAGTAGAACACACAGTCCCAATTTGAGGTGAACACACAGCCCACTGATGTTGAGTAGAACACACAGTCCCAATTTGAGGTGAACACACAGCCCACTGATGTTGAGTAGAACACACAGTCCCAATTTGAGGTGAACACACAGCCCACTGATGTTGAGTAGAACACACAGTCCCAATTTGAGGTGAACACACAGCCCACTGATGTTGAGTAGAACACACAGTCCCAATTTGAGGTGAACACACAGCCCACTGATGTTGAGTAGAACACACAGTCCCAATTTGAGGTGAACACACAGCCCACTGATGTTGAGTAGAACACACAGTCCCAATTTGAGGTGAACACACAGCCCACTGATGTTGAGTAGAACACACAGTCCCAAACTCAGATGTACTGAAACTTTGAACACGCAGCCCAAATACCAAATTTACTGAACACGCAGCCCGTTTTCACTTCATTTGCACACAGCTCATTTTCACTTCATTTGCACACAGCTCATTTTCACTTCATTTGCACACAGCTCATTTTCACTTCATTTGCTGATCTATGCATTCATTCTAAATGCAGGTTCATTCTCGCACAGTGCGAGGATACGGTTCCGTCACCGCGAGGGAGTGGTATTTTGAGCTTCCGGAAGCTGTCCGGGGCTTGGTCGACCTCGCAGGATTTGGACCATTCTGCCGGGGACTATCTCGTTGCCTCATCAGTAGGACTTTATTCGCGGCTCTAGCAGAGAGGTGGTGGGACACCACCAATTCTTTCCATTTTTCTGCAGCCGGGGATATGACCATGACCCCGCTGGACTTCGCTATACTCACCGGCCTAGACGTAGGCGGTGTGCCCATTCCCTATGACGAGGATATGGGCCAGTGGGAGGCTGCTTGGATGCACCTATTGGGGACACACCCGCCGGTAGACAGAGGTTCGGGGAGAGTCCGATACTCCTGGTTTGCTTTGCATTTCCGGCGGCCACAGATGGAGCCCGGTACTCCTGAGGAGGCGGAGCAGTATGCCCGCGGTTTTCTCATGTATCTCCTCGGCACCACCTTGTTCGCCGATAGAGGGAACATGGTAGGATTATACCTCCTGAGTGCTTTGGTAGACCTATCACAGGTCAGCCAGTATGATTGGGGCGGCGCTAGCCTGGCTACCCTGTTCTGTTACATGAGCGCAGTCTCTCGCGGACGGGGAGATTTACTCGGCGGCTATTGGAGAGCCTGGGAGGTACATTCTGTCCTTTTGATTTACATTTTTTGCTTCTCATTGCCTGTTCATTGCATACACGGCGCACTTTGCACTCGGTATTCTGCCTTTAGCACCTTGTATTTATATCCCGCGCTGCTTTTCTCAGCTATGGGTATATGCATATTTTCCCACATTAGCCCCGGAGATGGAGGTGACAGGACCTCCTATGACCCCATATTCACTGATGTTTGAGGGCGAGCATTTGTCGAGGCCCCGAGAGACTCTCTTCTCTCTGCGGCAGTACTTTGACACTGTTCGAGCGACAGAGGTATTCTAGAACTCTCAGTTCCTTTTCCATTTTCATCTTTGATCTGCTTTGTATGTTCTGATTTCTGATTGACTTATGCACTGGTTATCCGCAGATCACCTGGCAGCCTTGGGCAATCTTCGGCGATGACCTCGAGGATCAGTACCCCGGGGGGTCGACTAGTTCCCAGTACAGGTTCCTGCTCGAGGGACCAGTGGGTAGAGTTTGGTTCTTGGGGGAGCGCTTCCAGCGCCAGCTATGGGGGGGGAATTCTCAGGACCCTCCTGCTGTGCCTCCAGACACCATGCGGACTGCTGATAGATTATCTCCTGAGGAGGTCAGTAGTGCTATGCAGGGCAGTGATGCGTTATTACATCTTGTTGATGGGAGCTACTCCACCTACCGCCGTATATATCTGATGCCCCCCTTGACGGGAGTACGGGCTCCGGCACGGAGGCCCACTGGCGCACCCTCTTCGAGTCACGCTCGTGCTACAGACATCCCTTCTTCTAGCAGGGCTGGCACATCTAGAGGTAGAGGCAGTTCGATTCCTCCGATCCCTCCGACTCTTGATCACCCTGGATGGCCAGAGATGCCGACTGAGTTGACATGTTGGCAGTATGGGGCTACCTCCCCGATTCCGATCCCCATGGAGCCTCCGGCGCCTGGTCACAGATACGTCAGTGATCCTGACTCACCACCGGTATGTTCTGCCATTTTTCATTTGTCACACAGACATTTTGACAGTTGCTTATCAATTGATGAATTGAGCTTGTATCTGCAGCCACCTCGGGATTACATAGATCAGATGCTCGGAGTGGTGGCCTCACTCGAGGGGATGGTCCTGCGCAGAGAGGCACAGATGTCCATCATGGGCTTCCAGGTACCCTTCATCTTTCTTGCACTTTTCATATTTCTGTTAACGCTCTGGCTTTAAACATTCCATTGCACTGATAGGCTGTGTAGAACACATCTAGCACACACCCCACTCCCATACTGTACTTGCACCTGCTTTTTATGTTTGAACTGATGTATTGCACTTTGCATTTTCAGATGCCTCCAGTCTATGCTCCGACACAAGGTGGGCCTCCCGGGCCTTTTCAGAGAGGTAGAGGTACTGGGCCTCGAGGAGCTGGGCCATCTCGGCCTCACCGAGGAGCTCGAGGAGGAGGGTCGTCTCGCAGACGCAGGGCACCCATTGTTGAGGATGACGAGGAGGAGGTCGCAGATCATGTGTCAGACACATCTCCTGGAGGGGGAGGCTCCGGTCTTGGTTCCGGGAGTGGAGACGAGCCTGAGGGGGATCCGGAGGACGACAGCTCCGATTCAAATGGTGATGATGAGGTAGAGATTATCCCGCAGAAGAGGATGAGAGGGCCTCCCCATTCCCGCTCCCGAGGGCACTGATGTTATTTCCTGCTTTATTCTACTTTTTAGCTAGTAGTTTGTAGCACTTTGCACATTGTTAGGCAGTTTTATTTTCTGTAAAACTTGTACCTTTACTTTGTTGTAAAACATGATGGAATGAAACAGCTTCTGAAAAGATATTGTATTTGAAATTCTTAGCATCGCATCGCATTATTTTGCACCAAGTGGAATTGAATGAAAATGTGCCTCATGTATTACCGGGTCAGGTAGTGAACCGACGCAACAAATGAAAACAAATTGACTCACTAAGAAATAAAACAGAATCTTAGCAAGTTTACAACTCAATAAACAAAATACAACAATGTTAACGACTCAATCGACAAGACTTAACAAAATTGTGTAATCAAAAAGTAACAACTCAAAACACAAAATGCGACAGCTCGACAAAACTTACAACTCAATAAGCAAAAACAACAACTCGATAAGCAAAAATACAACACGATGTACTTTGGATGGACTACCTGAAGAATGGAATGTATCCAAAATTGATAGGCCTGGATGCCTTCTACTGCCGGGAGACAATCAGATTTGCAGGGAGTCCACTACTGCTACAGGTAATGTTTCCCATCCAAGCTCACATATATGTTCACTCACATCACTCGGCCCTCGGGCTCGATTTTTCTCACAAAACCCCTATCTCACTTTTCTCTCATCGCACATCTCTCTATTCTTTAATCTCTCATTTTTCATCCCTCCCCAGATAAGGTTGATGGATAAGTTGCAAGTTGTGGACTCTTGCCCTGCTTATCCAGCCCGCAGCTACTTCTTTTGGCAACACCTAGTCAATGCTCCTGATGGGAGCTGGTGGTTTGACTGGATGTGCAATTTATCAGCAGACCGCATTGCTTGGAGAGTTAGAGGGCTTTTGGCCCCTGCCCCCGTCTTCAGTTGCACTTGGTCTGATGAGCGCTGGGATTGGCTCAACGAAGGAGCACAAGTTGGGCCCAAGTTGGCATCAGAGGCTTCGACTAGCTCTGGGAGGGGGCGCAGGGACACCTGACTGGACTGTGCCCCAGATTTATTGCTTTATCAGTACTTTCAAGTTTTCGTTATGGATGTAATAAAAAGCAACTTCAATTGTATGCAAGAGCGAGAGAACTCTGTTTTGAAATCAATGAAATTGAAGGTTGTGGTACTGAAAATTCTCCACTTTTGGTCCAAAAATGGTCTTAGTTGTAAGAAAATAATTTGAACGAAGCCAACTTTTATTAAAACTTTTCAAAACTATTTTCGCTATGGATCAGAAATGGATACGCCTGAGATCTGTCACTGAGATGCACAACCCCGGATCCTAGCAACTGGAAAGTTGCCCCTAGTTTGAATGATGCCGCAGCACTTCATCGCAACGGAAAGTTGCCCCTAGTTTGAATAGCACTGTACCGGAGATCACAACAGATGCTGACGAATAAAGATGACTGAGATGATCAAAATGGACAAAGTTGATCGGGGAAAAGATTATGACTGAACTTCAAGATGAAGCTGCCTACGTATCCCAAAGATGGGAATCAAGCCTTACGTAGTTCAGGCTTAGGTTCGCTCGGGTATTTTTACTTTCCTTTTGCGCTCTAACTTTTGCCAAGGCCGCCCTTTGCGGGTTTTCAACCTTGCGAGCTCAGTTTTTATAGTTTCAAATTTTTTGTGCTCTGAGTTTTGCCTAGGTCGCCCTTTCGGGTTTTCGGCCTAGCGAGCCTCTCAGGGGTAGTATTTCTTCAACTTGTCCATATTGATCGGTTGGGAAAACTCCAAGCCATCTAGATCCATCAGAACCACAGCTCCACCTGACCAGATTGACTTGATGATGTAAGGACCAGTCCAATTAGGTCTGAACTTGCCCCTTGGGTCATGGATGGGAGCTCGGTTGTCCTTGAGCACCAAATCTCCTTCTTTCAAATTCCTGGACTTAACCTTCTTGTTAAAAGCCCGGGCGATTCTGCGTTGATAGCCTTGGACGTGGTACAATGCTTTCAACCTTCTTTCATCGAAAAGCATGAGTTCCTCAAATCTATTCTGCTGCCAATCCGCTTCGGCTATCTGGCACTCGGCCAACACTCGCAAAGACGGGACCTCAATCTCAATAGGTAGAACGGCCTCCATCCCATAAACTAATGAATACGGAGTCGCCCCAGTTGAAGTTCTGATCGAAGTCCTGTAGCCCCACAGAGCAAACGGCAGCTTATCTGGCCAATCCCGATAGGTTTCCACCATCTTCTGTAGTATGCGCTTGATGTTCTTGTTGGCGGCCTCAACTGCTCCGTTGGTTTGTGGCCGGTAAGTAGACGACTTATGAAAAGCCACATTGTATTTCTCCAACAAATCAATCACCTCCTTCTTGAAGTGGGAACCATTGTCAGAAACTATCTCATTTGGGACTCCGTAGCGACAGATAATGTTGTTTCTGATGAATTTTGCGACGTGTGAAGCCTTCAACACTGCATAAGATTGGGCCTCAACCCACTTTGTAAAATAATCTATCGCTACGAGGATGAACTCATGCCCATTCGACCCCTTCGGCGTAACGGCTCCAATTACATCAATTCCCCAGACAGAAAATGGCCATGGTGAAGTCATGTTGTATAGCTTTGACGGCGGAATATTCATGCGATTCGCATGAATCTGACATTTGTGGCATCGCCGGACGAAACCAATACAATCCTCCTCCATGGTAGACCAGTAATAACCTTGTCTAAGGATCTTCCGTGCCAACATCACCCCATTCATATGTGCACCACATTCACCCCCGTGGATGGCTTCCATCAGACGTCTTGACTCTTCTGCATCCACACACAGTTTATGCATTCCCAGATGGCCTCTTCTATACAGCTTACCCCCACAGATGATGAACTGAACCGACATTCTTCTGATTGCCCTCTTGTCTTTGGCATTTACCCCTGGCGGGTATGCTTCTTTCTCTAAAAAGTTCCAGATATCGTAGTACCAGGGGTGTTCGTCCTGAACTTCATCTATGGTTGCAATCGACTCATAAGCAGGTACAAATTTCTGGTCGATGATGACTGGACGCATTCGGACTCCACACGGGATGTCTATCATAGATGATAGAGTTGCTAAGGCATCTGCGAACTTGTTGTTCTCTCTTAGCAGATGAGCGAAATTTAACTTTTCAAACCGAGGAATCAGCAAATCCAAGGTTTGGTGATACATTATCATATTTTCTTCTTTTACTTTCCAGTCTCCTTTAGCTTGAGACACAACAAGATTCGAGTCCCCAATGACGTCCAGCCGTCTTGCCCCTAGTTCCAGGGCTGCTTCTAAACCAGCGATGCATGCCTCGTATTCTGCTTCATTATTTGAGACTTTGAACCGGAGTTTGAAGGCTAGAGGGATACGGGAATTGTCGGGTGCTATCAGCAACACTCCTATCCCATACCCATGTTGATTTGACGCTCCGTCAAAGTACATCGTCCAAGTTTCCTCGTCGATATGCAAAATTGCTTCATCTGGGAATAGATACTCAACTGCCTCATCCCCCTCAACCGGGTGGTCGGCAAGGAACTCTGCCACTGCTCTTCCCTTCACTGACTTGCGCGTGACATATGTAAGATCAAATTCGGAGAGCAACAGCAACCAACGAGCTAGCCTACCCGTAAGCGCTGGTTTCTCGAAAAGATATTTGATGGGATCGAGACGTGAAACCAACATTACAGAGTGAGCTAACAGGTAGTGCCGCAGCTTCCTGGTAGCCCATACCAGAGCTAAGCAAGCCTTTTCCAGTGGTGTATATCGGGTCTCATATTCCAGCATTTTCTTGCTCAAATAATAGATGGCTTTCTCCACCTTATCTTCTGATTCTTGTGCAAGCATGCAGCCCATTGTGGTTTCAGTCACTGTCAGATACAAAATCAACGGTTTCCCCGGTTCTGGTGGTGATAAAACGGGCGGGTTCTGTAGATACTCTTTAATCTGCTCAAACGCTGCTTGGCATCGGCCGTCCCATTGGAACTTCTTTCCTTTCTTCAGGAGACCAAAAAGTGGTTCACAAGTCAAGGTTAATTTTGAGATAAACCGTCTTATGAATTGCACTTTACCCAGAAAGCCGCGCACCTCCTTTTCAGTCCTTGGTGAGGGCATTTCTAGGATGGCCTTGATTTTGGAAGGGTCGACCTCGATGCCCCTTTGTGTAATCAGAAACCCCAGCATTTTTCCCGCTGTAACACCAAATGTACATTTATGAGGGTTCAGCCGCAACCGGAATTCCCTGATCCTTTGGAAAAACTTTTGCAAGGCGGTGTAGTGGCCCTCTCTTTCCTTGGACTTGACAATCATGTCGTCCACATACACCTCAACCTCTTTGTGGATCATATCATGTAGTATTGTGGTCGTGGCCCGTTGATAAGTAGCCCCAGCATTCTTCAACCCAAACGGCATGACCCGATAGCAGTATGTCCCCCACGGGGTGGTGAATGCAGTCTTTTCTCTGTCCTCCGGCGCCATTACTATCTGATTATATCCTGAAAAGCCATCCATGAATGAGAGCAAAGCGTGCCCTGCTGTGAAGTCCACTAACTCATCGATGTGCGGTAGGGGAAAATCGTCCTTCGGACTGGCTCGGTTTAAATCCCTGAAGTCTACGCACACCCGGATCTTGCCATCTTTCTTTGGCACCGGAACAATATTGGCCAACCAAGTCGGATATTCAGAGACTAGCAGGAAGCCTGCGTCAATTTGCTTGGTGACCTCTTCTTTGATCTTAAGAGCCCAATCCGGGCGGATCCTTCTGAGCTTCTGTTTGACAGGTCGGGCCTCGGGGTCAAGGGGGATCCGATGCTGTACAATCTCAGGATCGATCCCAGGCATGTCTTCGTAGGACCACGCGAAAACATCTTTGAAATCTTTTAATAAAGCGACTAAGCGCTCGCGTTCCTCTGAAGACAGCGTGGACCCGATCTGGACCAGCCGCGGGTCCTCCTCAGTACCAATATTTACAGAAATGATTTCATCCGTTAAGGGCTTAACAAACCTCTCTTGCTCTTGCTCAATTAGTCGTTGTAAAACCGGAGGAACTTCGTCCTCGTCGTTTTGATCAAAATTTTGAAAGTCCTGATTTAAGCAATAAATTAGGGGCACAGAAAAGTACTCGGAAACCACATTCACCTCATTCTCATTAAGTTCATCCAAATCGTCCAATTCTTCTGTTACAACAGACTCAAAAGAAAAGGAAAAAGACGACCTGGACAGGACTGTGGCATCCGGGTTGACACCCCCAGGAGTACCAGACTCAGACTCAGTCGAGCTGGAATCTGATTCCGACTCAGAAGACTCGGTGGAATCAGATTCCGGCTCACTACCTGACCCGGAACTGCTGGATAAGAATCCCTCCTCATACTGCCAGGTGAGGGAGGGTGCGATCGATGCGTCCAAAATAGCCGCTGGTTGGCTCACGGCCATTTCATCTCCAATCATGGAAACCACGGCGTTATTCCCCAAGCAATCTTGGTCGATCAGAGGATCAGAGAGGAGACTTGCCAGTGCTACCCCCATTTCCAATTCAGTGCCCTCAGGCTCCCCTGCCTTATTCTGCTCAGCCTCAGTTGTTGGGTCTGTCTGCTCTGTGGCAACGTCATCCCCGGATAGTTGCAGGTCGAAGAAGATTTCGAAGCCTGGTACGCGCTTCCTCTCCGCGTTTAACCATGGCTCTGGGAAGCCACAGAATGGAAAATCTTTCCCCCTCCCGGACAAAGCGTCCGTTCAGGGTACCCCAGATGGGCCTGTGCATTAAATCAAAAGGCTTCCCAGCCTGCTTTGCTCTGGCTCTGCTAGCCATTTCCTTTCCTTTCCTTGCCCAATCTTCTTTGGTGGGCAGATAACCCAATCCAAAGGTATGTGGATTATGTGGCACTTCGGCCAACGCTGCAACGCCTTTCCGGCCGCTTCTTCCCAATCCCATCCCAGGGATATGCTGTAGCTTGTTCATGAGGTATACGGCTTGAGCGCTGACATACAAACCCTCATTCACAGCCATGATATTCTGTACTACCCGGGGCCTCAGCCAAAGTAAATCCTGATATGAACAGGTCCTCCATGCCGTGTTCAATCTCAAGGACTGGCGTAGATACCTCCGGAGGGGGATGGATTGACGAATTCCCAAAAACAATGGCTACTCCCTTTCCGTAGGGATACTTCACCATTTGATGTAGAGTAGATGAGACGGCCTTCACCTGATGCAACCAGGGTCGCCCCAAAAGCATGTTGAAAGATGCAGGGACCTCCAAGACATGAAAATCTACTTCGTGTTGTCCAGGCCCAATCTTGGTTTGGATTTTCACTGTCCCCAGGACATCCCTGCTTGTGTTGTCGTAAGCTCTGATTACTTGAGTAGTCGGTGTGAAGTCCGCAGGCTTTAACCCAATTGCATACGCCGTTCTGGCCGGACAAACATTGATAGCGGACCCCGGTGTCAACAAGCACCACCGGAATCCACTTGTCCCTGCATTCTACAGAGATGTAGAGAGGTCTGTTATGATCCACGCCCTCAGGCGGCAGTTCTTTGTCCGAAAAGGTCAACGCCGGGGAACCTCCTCCCGGAAAGACCAACCCAACTAACTGTTCTGGCGTAGTTTCAATGGAGAGTTTAGCTCTGTCCATGGCAGATAAAACAGCCTGCCGGTGCACCCTCGAAGCCATAAGCAGTCCCCAGATGGAGATGTCTGCTTGTATTTTCTTTAGCTGCTTCAGTACAGCCTCTTCTTCCACTTGCTTCTCTTTCTGTTTTTCTGCCTCCTTATCTTTCCCTGATGCCTCGGGTTGATCAAGGTGTGGCGGGCTTGAAATACCGCCCACTTCTCGTCATATGGTCCACTTCTTCGAGGTACCAGGTACTGTCTGGTTGGCCGCCTGCCCAGTCTTCGTCTGTGTGGGCAAGATGCAAGTCGTCATCTTCCCACCACATTCCATTAGCATCTAGCAAACATCTGTCTGGTTCCGGCTTGTTTGTGCTCTCGGTATTTTCATTCCTCATGCTCACAGCATGTTCAATTTTCGTGCTCGCAGCACTCTCAACTTCCTCATGGTTCTTTGCTTTTCGGGCTCTCTCAGAATCCGCACCTTTTTCCTTGTTCCTCCAACAACAACTGTGCGGTTTTCAAAATGTTTTGTTCCTGAGCGAAATTCTTCGTACCCGGCGCTCTCCGGCAATTCAATCTGATCCTCGGCCCTTCCGGCCACAGATGGTACAATATCAGGCTGATCATCCAACCACCCGACGACTTCTGCTGACTCCTCGTATTCAAACCAGTTGACTGATGCATCCCCTGATTCCTGATCGTTGAAAAACTGGAGGTCGGCGAAGTCCTCTTCCACCGTTGTCAAATCATCCCCTGCTGATTCAGGTTTATCCCCCCGGATCATACACAATTCAGCCTCTGGCAACAGCCCTGCACTCAGCTTTGGTTGGCTCACTGACAAGATATACCCACTCGGATCATTAGCTCTGCCAGTCAGACTCTCTGTTTGCTCCATCCCAGACTCAGTTTTGCTCTCCTCGGAAGCCTGCCCCGTTCCATTCTCGGTGGTCACCACCTTTAGCTCAGGTTGGGGTGTAGAGGTGTCCATCATGCACAAGTCCGTGCTATCAGGGAGGATCACATCTGGCTTGGGTAGGTGGGAGGGAGTGATATAGATACTGGGATCATATGAAGCGACCCCAGTGTGGATGAGGTTGACTCTTTTTGGTGGATCTTGGTTGTGTTTGGGGAGTGGGTTGTTTGTGACGTTGGGTCCTTGGGGAGGTAGAATGATGTTTTTGTCAATGAGATCTTGCACCTCATGACGCAGCCTGTAGCACTGGTCGGTGTCATGACCATGCTGTTGGTGGTATTGGCAATATTTGGCTGGGTTATGGGAAGGGGGGGAGTGGATTCGGTAGAGGCCTCGGTTCCAAGGGTTTCAGGTGCCCCTTTCTGACTAGAACCCCGAGGACTTTAGACAAAGACATATAGAGTGGGGAGAAGGTTCGTTGACCCCTGGGTGGGTATCTTGGGGCTTGATTACTGCTCCCAGAGGCATCAGAAAACGGTGTGGCTGCTGCGGACCTTGGTTGGGGAAGGGGAGTGGTGGTGACCATTCCGACCTCTGAAGTTCTGGTATTGGAAGAGCCACTCGGGCCTGCATTATTACCACGGTTGAAAGTTCTCCGGGGCTGATCCCGATCTTGGTCAAACAGACCCTGTTTCATCGCATCCTCTATTTGCATCCCCATATCATGCAGATCTGCGAAAGTGGGGAAGGGAACTACAATCATCTTCTTCATTAATGCCGGCTGGAGATTGCGCACAATCATCCGTATTTGATCTCTGTCGGTTGGCCTTAAGGTCATCATCGATGCCTTCGCCCTCCACCGGGTCACAAAGTCAGAGAAAGATTCCTTGGGCTCCTGCCTCGTTGTCTCGAGATCACGAGTTGTGATCTCGATCTGCGTGTTGTACGAATATTGTGCAAGGAAGGCCTCAGCCATCTCATCCAGTTTATTTTCACCTGATCTTCCAGCTTTGAATACCAAGGTGGATGCCACACCCGACAGGGTCCGACCGAACAAAGAAAGCTTTTGCGGTCGGGTTAGGCCCATTGGTCTTAGAACGTCTGAGAATAGCCGGAGGTGAACCATAGGGTCCCCGGATCCGTCAAAGCGATCGATCTGGGCATCTTAAATCTCTCCGGCAATGTCACGGCTACATCAGTATAGCCGTCTTCAATATCTGGGATGGCCTTCACCCCTTGAGACTTCTTAAAGAGCTTCTCCAACTTGCTCAATTTCAGAGCTGTCTGGTCTACCTCGAACTCAAATGGAGAGTCCGGATGGTTAGGTGTAATGTTTTTGGACAGTTGTGGTAGAAGCGGGGGCGGAGCCAGCCCCGTTGGAAGACCCGTGTCCTCTTGCATGTTTGGGGGGTTTGGCAGAATGTTCTGTTGATTCGGGAGGGTATTCTGGGCAGCCTGGGCATTTTGCGGGTTTGGAGGGGCATTCTGGCCAGCAGGTAGTTGTTCAGGTAATGGGGCCCCGGGTGGAGGGGGAGCCTGATTTGAGGCAGACGCTGCGTTCTGCTGTTGTAATCTGGTGATCAACTCAGACTGTTGGGCCATGACAGCGGCCTGTTGTCTGGAAAATTCCGCCTGGCGGAGAGCATCATCTTGCATTTGCTTCATGCTTTCAGTCATTTGGCGCATACATCGCCTCCATAGCTGTATTCTGTTGTTCCATTTGAAGAACCGGCAGGCGTATCTCTATAGCAGAAACAGGAAGCTCGACCCGACTATTTGCTACTAAAACAGACTGCTGTCTCAGTAATCTTTGTTCTGACGGACTGCGCCTCCTCGGCCTTCTTCTGATAACAGGGGGGTAGTGAGTGGAACACTGGATGTCCGTCAACTAGATCCTCGGATCGGTTGAGTCGGCGACCTCGTGTCCAGATTGCTTGGGGGGTATCGACGGGTTCGGAAGCAATTGTGCTACAAACGGTCCCCCTAGCAAAAAGATAAATAAAGCGGAAAAGAAATAAATAACCAGAAATAAAACGGGCAGCATAACGGCTTAAATTGAATACACCACACACAGTCGGGTATACAACAACACACAGTTGGTAAGCTGGCTATACACTGTCCTCAAATACTGGTCAATACTCCTGTATCACTGTTCTGATAAACTGAATCTGATATCCGCGGACAACCGATTCCAAATACTGGATAATGCCCGCAGGCCTGATTCCCAAATTCAAAAACTGATGCCCGCAGGCCTGATGCCCAAACTCATACTGATACATGCATTCCCTGTAGAGGCACACTCTAACAAGCACATAACAGATAAGTGAGAGCCAAAACACCCCTATGTTGGGGGTAGGGTTTCCCTGTCCTATTTCGTCAGGAACTAGGGGTTCACTACGCACGCAGCGGCTTCAAACAACCTACAAACGGGTAAGCAACCTGTCCTAGTTTGGAATGGTCACTACGGATCCGAATATGCACTAGGTCGAATGGTCAAAAAGGGTGCCCCGGTAAAACCGGGGTTTGTGTTCCCATGCTGTCAGAGCCCAGAGCCGATCAGCCTTACGGACATGACTTGACAAGACAAGCCTCCGGCAAATCGTTCGGGAATGGCATATGGCAAACACGGTGTCCTAGGCGCACCAATGCAAATGCAATGCAAAGAAACACACAAGTGTAGTCAAAAACAGATATCATGAGTTCGAGTCAAGTTCTCTAAATTCCCCAGCAGAGTCGCCAGAAACTGTAACAACGCCCGCGGGGGGACCTCGCTACAGCTCGGACTCGATTTTTGTTGCGGTTCCAAATCTCGAACCAAAGAGTCCAAATCCGGCAAATCGTTTTGAGAAAACAGATTTTTTGAAAGAAGTGCCAAACATGGACTGCTTTGCCAGATAACAGAGTCGCCACCTAAATATTTTTTAAAATGGGAAATTTAGGAAACCCTGACTCGGTGCCAAAAGGCCACGTGTCCGTCATCACCAAAGTTGGCTCGGGAACTTGGGTACGATTAGGGAAGGTCACATCGTGAGCACCCCCTCTCGCCCGGTCGAAGACCGGCCTCTACTAATCATGATATCTGATTTGAAAACATTGTATGCTCTTATTCCGGTTATTAAGCCTAGGTTACTATGTGATGCTCACAGCAAACAAGTATAGACTGAGTCGTCTGAATTGGAACTAGACACTTCATGTTTGTTTGTTTGAAAATGGTGTGATGGTGCTACCCGCAGGTAGGCTAAAATGCGGATTTGCCACCCTCAGGTGGGCTTAGAAAACAGTGATTTTGCCACTATCTAGTGGGCTTAAAACAAACAATCAGTGATTTGTCCCAGTTCAAATAACTCAACCTC
>JAXFYN010001042.1:0-60211 GCA_036172215.1 Camellia granthamiana
TAGTCTAGGGTCCCCTCTCCCACTTTTTGTAATGAAGAGATCTACAAAATTATTTTTTGATGTCTAAGGTCCCTAAACATATCCCTCTTTGTCTCTCCTTCCGTGCCCGATCTAAATGAAGAGCTAACCCCTCCTTTTGAATACTCTAGGGATGAAGATAATGATGATGTTGTTTCTCATGATATCAAGAAGAATCGATCCGTCGACCACCAACCACCAACCACCACCCCTCTCCTCTTCTCACCGTAACCATTACCAGCTTCGACTGCAGCTCCTTTGCCATCCCCAGCTTAGGTGACCTACCCCCTGTAATCCTCGTTGCTCCGTCGTCCCTGCATCACCATCACCACAGTCTAGATCTGGGAAACCTGCGCAGAAGCCCCTCGGAAGTCCGCTTACGCTTAGACTTGGGAGGAGGCTCGGCAAAATGATCGAAAGAGTCATTGTGAGCACTCCGATCGCTGGTCTCATCGGGTTTGTTATCTCCGCCAGCGCCAGTCCTAACAGTCTGAGCCCTAGTTTTTTTTCTGTTTTAAGCAAACACAAAAAAAAAAAAAAAAAAAAAAGAAAAAAAAAGAAGAAGAAGATTAGAAGAAGTGTGTGATAGGTAGATATAGAAATCAATCAGAGGATGGTTGTAAGACATTTGAAACTAACAGAGGGAACGAATTGATGGTTCTGAAGCTCTGGGTGTGTCCTCCATGACCTAGTATTGATAATATTGCCCTCAATATCATAGAGAGAGACAGAGAGAGAACTAGTAGTATCTTCGTGAACAGAACATTTGCCTAATTTGGGCTCAGAGGAGATTGAGAATCGAACAAGAAAAACTCCCGCCAAAGCAATCCACGACCACGACCTTCTTTTGGCTAGCAGCAGCGAGTACGTTTGGATTTGGAATGAGTTGACTCGACCAGATACGTGTACACTACACACCTTGTCCCTCCATCATCGCCTTCATCAAGGTGTGCTCACAGAATTTCTCTGGAGCAGAATTTCTCTCTAGAGAAATTCCAAAATCCAGAGAAATTTGGTTAAAACACAGACAGAGAATCCAGAGAAATTCAGAATTTCTCTGGAGAGAAATTCCGAAGTATAAAGAAATTCTCTGAATTGAATTTTCTCCATCAACCACTCTCCACCGTCTCTTCCCCCAACAAGTGCAACCTCTTCTTTTCCAACTTTCTCTAGATTTCCAGCAAGAGCAAAGGTTGCTTGAAGAAAGGGTTGCTACGTTGTCTGGAGAAATTTTCAAATTTCTCTAGACCAATTTTCTTTGTGACATGAATTTTCTCTAGACTAATTTTCTCTAACCAATTTTCTCTGGATCAACATGAGGGACCTTAGACATTATGAAAATATTAGATGTCCTTTATGCTATAAAATCTTAATACGAGGGACCTTAAAAAAAAACCCCTCAATTTTTTATGTATATATTATTCATTAAAAAAATAAAATGATATAATAAATGTAGCTATATTATTAAATCATGCTTGTTTTAAAAGGAACGAATGAAATGTACATTTTTAAAAGTACACATAATAAAAATGATGAAATCATCAAGTTATAGTTATAGAATTAGTCTGATTTTTTTTTTTAAACACAGAAAAAAAATAAAAAATTGAAACAAATAGTAAAAGTGATATCTATAATAAGTCGAACAACCCATCACGAATAGGATCGACTCGGCTCATTAAGGGCTTGGTTTGGCTCATTTACTAAATGAGTCGAACTCGAGTTCGAATAAACTCGACTCGTTTATCTTTATTTAAATTATATAATAAATACATTATTTATGTATTAAATAATAGTATAAATACATTATTTATATATTAAATAATAAAATTAATATTTTTTATTTAAATAATATAAATAATATTAAAAAAAAATCTTATCGAGCCGAGCCGAATTGAGTTGAACTTGAGTTTCATTAATATTAACGAGCCAAGCTAAATTTATAGCGATCCTGGTTTTACCCCGACCTTTATTATGTTCTAGACTTGGGTTTTGTGATTGTATGTTGTTGTTTATGTCTTGTTTCCTTCCTTTAATTCTTTGAATTTAAGTTTTGGGACTTGTTGGGCGAGTTTGGAACAGGTTAGTTGTTAGTTGGTGTAAGTGGTTCTTGCCCAGATTTTAGCCTCTTCGCTCAAGCGAGCCTTGTGTAATTTGCTTCTTCGCTCGAGCAAGGTTTCTTGCGCTTGAGCGAGAATTGAGGGTCTTCATGTTTCTTTCCCAGACACAACTTTTCTGGGAAGGTGAAATTTCTTCGCTCGAGCGAGTCTTGTTGAAATTGTTTCTTCGCTTGAGCGAGACTTTTTGCGCTCAAGCGTGCGTCTGCGTCTATGGTAGACCTGAAGCTTTGCATTTTGCGCTCGAGCGACGCTTCTTGCGCTCGAGCGACGCTTCTTGCGCTCGAGCAAGATCACTTGTTGTGTCTGGTCGCTCGAGAGACAACTCCATCGCTCGAGCAAAGGTCGTGTATATTAGTTCGCAGCAGAGTGATTTTACTTCATCTTTTGATTTCTTTTCTCTAAAAAAAACCTAGATCGGTTGTCTCTCTCTCTAAAACACCCTCTCTCTCTACAAGTACTCCAAGATTTAAGCATCTCTCAGCCCTTGCCCCTTTGTTAAAGAGTTGGAGCATCTCAAGAGCTTCCCTTTGATCCGAGTAAAAGCGAGTTTGGGCAATTTTTGAAGTTCTTCCTCTTCTCCTTTGGGCTTCTACACTTGAGGTAGAGATATTGGGGGTGTTTGGGAAACCAATATTGAGGGCAAAATAGCCTCAAATACATTTTTAGCCAAATAGCCTCAAATTTCTTAAACCAATAATTTATGTTGAAAAAAAAAAAACATCATTTCGGCATGGGGCAGCTACACTGTCACGTTGACAGTGTAGTTGAGAGCCTGTTGCCTAAGATAGTAAATGAAGATTTTGCCCCTTCACACCAATTTTGAAAAATGTGAGATTATGGACAAATTTGTCATTTTAATTTCAAACATCATTTCAACACATTTTTCAATACAACAACTTAAATAAAAATCCATCCCATCTTCCCAAACACAAAAACTAAAATATTCTACTAAAATAGCTAAAAAGCCTCTAAAATAGCCACTTCCCAAACACCCACATTCTACACTTTGTTATGAATTTTAACCTAGTTATTTGTTGTTATGAAAATATGGTAAGATTTGGGATGTTTGGAGAAAACCTAGGGTTTAGGTTCAAATTTATAAAAGAGGGGTTTTTATGTGTTGTTGTATATTTGACCATGGGGTTGAGACATGAGGTGATTTTGTGTTAAGATAGATGAATTTAACCTTTGGGTTAGTATTTGATAAAGGGGGAAATTTGCCCTAATATGAGTTGAATAATTATTTTGTATAAATGATGGAATTGGTGTGAGAAATATGAAATTGGGAAGACGTGTGAATGAATGGTGTAGTTAGATTTGTTTAAACACTCACCTATGGAAATTTGATAAATTATCTGTTACATAGATTGTATATCTATTTAGAAATATCTGTTTTGGGCTATCGGTGGAGGATAGCTATGATTGTTGTAGAAATTGCATGAGGATTAGGTGAATTGAAACTAATTGTTTGAATTATGTCATTGAATATGACGGTATGATTAAAACATTGAATATATGTTGTAAATAGTCATTGCATATGACACGCTTTTAAATACATTGTATATGTATCATTGTTTGGGAGGAGATAGGGGATGGACTCCATTGAAAATTAAGTTGGCCAGAGTGTCCAGGGTGAAAGTCCCGAAATCTTATATATATATATGGGTGCCGATTCCCTCGAATGTGAATTCCGTAAAATGGCAAGATTGAAGTGTTTGCATGATTGCTATGTTGATTGAACATCATTGAGTTGTAGTCTCAACTGAGTTATTTGGAAAGTTATGTATACTTGTCGTATGACTTGAAATGAATTGAACTGAATTAACTTGAAATGAACAAATGAAAATGGATTGAGATGTGAATATCTTTGTTGAATGGTCATGGGAAGAATGTAAGTTGGTTGTGTATATCGGACTTTTATTCTGACACTTATATCTTAGTTAAACTTCATATATTGTTTTAGACTATCTCTACTGGGCTTTAGCTCACCCGACTTGGGAAACCATTTTCAGGTACCAGTGACATGCCACTTCCAAGGATGTAGCTTGGGAGGAATTAGGAGCTGAAGGCTCTATTTTGTTGTTTTGCTGTTTAGATGCTTTAATGTTTATCCAAACCAAGGGCTTTATATGTATTGAGCTTATAACTCTCTTTTGTTGTAACCAAGTAATGTCTTTGGAAGATGTAAGCCCGAAGGGCATTTGTTTATGTTAAACCCTCTTGTATTATCAATTTCATATAATGAAATTATTACCCATACTCTGATTTATGTAATTGTTGTTTATGCTTTGGATTATTTCTATAGTATTATTTTGGGGGCGTTACCGAATTCGAACCCAATTACTTATCGAGTCGAGCACAAGCTCAGCAAAACTCGGCTTGGCTCGACTCAACTCATTTGTAGCCTTAATTGGAGAGAAGTTTCTCTATTGAATATAATGAAATTGTGATTAGAATTAAAAAGGATCATATATCTATTTGTTTTATATATATATTAATTTATTTTTTTTGTTAGAGTGAGATATATGATTGGATAAGAATATATAATTATTTTTATAATAAAAATAAATAAAATTATTTAATAAATTATTATTATTATTATTTGATTAATGAAAATTAATTGTTAGATTCGAATGAAATATTATGAAAAAAAAAATATTTAATAATCTTACATTTTTATAATAAAAAAATATAGGAGACGAGTATATTATTTAATACGGGCGAATTATACTAACAATCCCTATAATTTGAGAATCGTGTCACTTTAATTCTTGACTTTTTAATTGTGACACATTTGACCTTAAATTTTTAATTGGGTAAATTATGTAAATAGTCCCTGTACTTTACACGATGTGTCAATTTGGTCCCTCTAGTTTCAATTTGCTCGATTTTGTTCCTTAATTTAACGGATTGTGTCATTTTAGTTCAATAAATAACGGTTGTTAAATTAATTTAACGGAATGTCAAATAATGTGTCAATTTGGTCCCTATAGTTTCAATTTTCTCGATTTTGACAGGGACTAAATTGACATATTGTGGAAAATACAGGGACCAAATTGACACATTGTTTGACTTTCCGTTAAATTAACTTAACAACAGTTATTTATTGGACTAAAATGACACAATCCGTTAAATTAAGGGGCAAAATCGAGAAAATTGAAATTATAAGGACCAAATTGACAAATCGTGTAAAGCACATGGACTATTTGCAGAATTTTTCCTTTTTAATTTTATTCCAAAAAAAGACAATTGAAGATACCATTATTCAATTTCAAGAGCAAAGTCGTCAATTTAATAAAATATAAACTAATTTGACAAAAATAAATGTCAAAAAAATATTTTTGAATTTTATAAAATAATTTCTACCACCAAAGATAAAATTATGTAAAATTGATAAATCTTTTAGACATTTATTTTTTGTTACCAAATTAATTTTTATTATGTGTTTAGATAATGATCATGTAATGGGTGATTGTTTTTATTTTCATTAAGTTAATTTCTATTTTTTCAAAAATCAAATATGGTGACAACTTTGATATCATTATTAAACCAATCCATTAAATTAAAAATTCCAAAACTAAAAAAATTTCATATATTAAATATATCGATTACACATTATATTATTAAAATAATTTCTATTTTTTCAAAAGTTAAATATGGTGACAACTTTGATATTGTTAATAAATCAATCCATTAAATCAAAAAATCCAAAATTAAAAATATTTCATATATTAAATAATCGATTGCACATTAAAAGTCTAACAACCACCCATTACATATATAAAATTAATTTGGTAAAAAAAAATAAATGTCTAAAAAATTTATTAATTTTACATAATTTTATCTTTAGTGGGTAGAAATAATTTTTAAAAATTTTAAAATATTTTTTTTGACATTTATTTTTATCAAATTAGTTTATATTTTATCAAATTATCGATTTTGCCCTTGAAATAAAGCAATAGTATCTTCAATTGTCCTTATTTGAAACAAAATTTAAAATTCAGAGCCAAATGTGTCACAATTAAAAAATCAAGAATCAAACTGATATAAGGCCCAAACTATAGGGGTTGTTTGTGCAATTCGCCCATTTAACAATGTTTATAATTAATTAATACTACCATATTTAATGATTTTTCTTTAAGACTTTAGATTATGTTTGTTTGGCGGATTAGGTTAGATGAGATTATTAGTGAGATAATAGTTACTGAAGATATTGTTAATGTGGAGATTGTTAGTGAGGGAATTAAGTAAAAATATGTTTGTTTTGATAATAGTATGTGTAGACGTCCCCGAACGCGTCCTGGGCGAGGGAGTGCGAGTCCCCCCCCCCCCCCGGCGCGTTCTGGTTCGATATTGGGTCACTACAGTTCAAAGGACTCAAAATGTCACGGTTCTTAATCTTGAACCAAAGAGTCCAACTCTGGCAAATCGTTTTGAGAAAAACAGATTTTGAAAAGAAGTGCCAAACATGGACTGCTTTGCCAGATACAGAGTCGCCACCTAAATATTTTATTTTTGGGAAATTTAGGAAACCCTGACTCGGTGCCAAAGGCCATGTGTCCCTCATCACCAAAGTTGCCTCGGCTCGGGAACTTGGGTACGATTGGGGAAGGTCAGCTATGAGCACCCCCTCTCGCCCGGTCCGAAAACCGGCCTCTACTAATCATGATATCCAATTTTGAAAACGTTATGTGTTCTTGTTCCAGTTAGTAGCCTAGAATTACTATGTTATGCGCACAGCAAACAAGTATAGACCAAATCGCCTAAGTTGGAACAAAACATTTTATGTTTATTTTAAAAATGGTTTGCTACTCGCAAGTAGGCTAAAATGCAGGTTTTGCCACCCTTAGGTGGTCTTTTAGAAAAAGATGGTTTTGCCACTATCTAGTGGGCTTAAAACTCACCGTTTTAATGCATTGTCCCAATTTAGGTAATTCAACCTCCATCCACAGGCATTCAAGCAGTTATATCACATAAGCAGCTAGCCTCATGGTAATCATGCTGTTATGGCAACACTCACACGCATGCGAGGATGCTAAAGCATAAAAACTCACCTAGTACTCCAAGCCAAAACAGAAGCTTATTAGAAATCCATGCATGGACCTAAGCATACTGAAATGTCTAATGCAACACATGCAAAGATGTAATCTAGGCAGGCTCGGCTATCCTAGACATGACATGTGAAATGCTACAACTATCACGTATTCAATTTGGAATTGAAAGTACGATGCAGTTTGTATGATATACCGAGCCTGGTGCATGTAAACAAATGCATGGATGTACGCATGCATTGCATAAGGTATGCTAATTTTAAATATGTCCTAATCTACCATCATAAGTAGGTAAATAAAAGGGAAGAAAGAAATGGGGGTTGGAAGACATACACACACTCACCCACGCTTATTACAATTATGCCCTCACACGGAAGGACCAAAAGAATATACAGTCCCAAATAGTACAGTCCAAATACAGAATAAATTAATTATTACAGAAATTTCTAATTATCAAATTAAATTCAGTATATAACAAAAAAGAGAGGGGCCTCAGCCCTGCCTCGGGATGCGCGAATGATGCATGCTCGAATCCGACTCGCCCGGAAACCCGCATCATGACACTGCTGCCTCTGTTCTTACTGCCCTGTCTCTCCAAAAATTGCCAAAGTCCCAGAACACCTTCCTTGCATGTTGTTGTACACCACCGGCTGGATGGAATGGCCACCGGCCATGTAAAATGACCACCGGCTGCATGAGAGGTTATCGGCTACCCATAAAGTGCTGGTCGGCACTCTATACTGCCGGTCGGCACAAAATTCCTGCAGAGGACAGTTTGACAGCAACAACAGGCAGACAGTGCATGATATGGATTTTAGAGCAAATGTAAGCATGGCCAATGCTCCATATCATGTATGGGACTCAAGGAAGCATGACCCTTGGTTCTTGGGCCATCAATTATGCATCTTGGTGCATGATAGCCTAAGGAACCAAGATTGCATTTTAATGTAAAAATGCATGCAAACACACAAATGAAACCAAGACCTTATCATGTGTTGGTCAAGGGCCTTGGGGACCAAGAGTTGAAACAAGTTGCACCACTTGCAGTGTGAACTTCCCTCAACCCTTATGCTTGGTTTGACAACCCCAAACCAAGCCATGAAATGCATGTATGCCACATAGCTCAAATGATGCAACATGGGAATTAGGATGCAAGCACACCAAATGTCATGTAACTACCATGTTAAGCATGCAAAATGCTAGAGTATACAAGATGCAAATGTCATGCAAACATGGACCAATCAAGCAATAAGACCAACATACTACAACACTTAATGAATCAATTAAGCAATAGACATGAGGCAAGCATGTGATGGTGGACTAGACCACAATGGGGCAGCCCTCAAACCAACCCAAAACAGTGGCAAAACATGCCCAAAATGGTGACCAATTACCTATGCAAACATGCAAGTCAAAGGGCCTAAGGTTAAGGCACAAAGGGAGCACTCCTTGCTACCATTAACATAGCCACTCATGGCATATATTAGACCACCAAAAACAGATTTTAACAAATGAAATGAGCCCCCAAAACCCAACAACAAGGCAGCCCAAATGCTCTAAACATGCAAGCATGCACAATGCTCACTTTAAAGCATAAGAGACCAACATTTCAAAAGATGGGAGAGATGATACATGGAGGCATATAAGCATGGCATAAGGACTGAGATAGCATGTTAGATGATTCCAAATCACTAAAATAGCCTAACCAAATGCATGCTAAGAACTCACATCTTAAGACTAACAAGCCTTAATGCAAAACAACTTTGTCAAACATACCAAACATGGCAAAATCAGTGGCCTACAGCCTCTAGACATGGCAAAATGATGCTAATATCTTCATGAAGTGAGGCTCATACATGCAAGAAACATGGCCTAAACTCATGGCTCATTTCTAGGCAAACTAGAGCATTACAAAGCAAGTATAAGAAGCATGCTAAGGACCACAAAACCAACCAAATACAGAGATGATATATGATCCAAAACACCCAAATAAGCTTTGAAATGAAGGCATATAAGGCTAAAAATGCATGCTACTATGTGAGCCAAAGTAAAGACCAAAGAGGGACAAAGGGGAGGGGGGTGTCCCTCCCCTATATACGACTCCAAAATACCTCCCTCACCACTGAAAACCCTGGTTTTCAGTGGTGAGAAGGCCAAAAACACCAAGTTAAACAAGGCTTCAAGAAAAGGGGCTAAAATAGCCAAAACAAAGCCTAAGAGGGTGAGTTTGTGCTCAAACCCCCAAGTGACCTTAATGAAGGTTCTAAAGTAAGAAAATATAAGACTTTTTTATGTTGAACACAAAGCCAAAAACACAAAGCAAGACAGGTAGAAAGGTAGTGCAAGTTTGGGGAAACTAAAGCAACATGCTTACCCTTGAAGACTCCTTGAAGAACCAGTGGTGCAGCCCTCCTCTAATGATCAAAACCAGTCCAAAATCACAACGAACAACCCTCCAAGTCCCTCAATCTCGGAGCTAGGTGTAATAGTGTGTGTAATGGTGCAAAAGTAAGGTAAAACACACTATTTAGGCCAAGAAACACACACAATGGATGAGGGAAGGGAAGATATAGATATAGATAGATATATATCAGAGATATATAGATATAAGCTCTGGTTTTGTGTTGGAAATGGCTAACCCCAAACAAATGGAGAGAAGGGTTGCTTATATAGGCCAAGGCAAGCCTAAGACTTAGTGGCTAAGCAAAAGAAAAAAGGTTCAAGGGGTGCAAAGGGGTCTTGGCTTCTTGGAGAAGCCAAGACAGCTGGCCAAGCTTCTCCAAGAAGCTTTGGCCAAAGGGTCAAGCTTCTAGAAGCTTAGGGGGTTCAAGGGTGCAAAGGGTGCAAAATGGTCACACCTGTGCACGGGGGAGTGTGATGGTGCATTCCAGCTGGCACAGCTGGCATGCACCATGTCCCAGGGGTTCAAAGGGTGCATGCCGGCCGGCCAAAACAGTCACCGGCACAAAAAAGTGCCGGTCGGCAACATACAGTGCCGACCGGCCAAAGTGTTTGAGAAAACAGTGCCGATGGCCAAAAGGGAGTGCCGGTGTGGTGTGGGGGCAGCCGGTGGGCTTCAGGGATGGCTAACAAGCCTCCCCCTACCCTCAAATGTAAAAACACACAAGTTTTGGCGTAAAACCAAGCACAGAACAAGCCGGTTGAGAGGTCCTGAGGCACGACGCGCAGCCGGGACCTCCGGGAACTCAAAACGAGCACAGACATGGATAATCACCGAGCGTTCCAACGGTGACGTCCAAGTCTTGAGGACGGTCAAAAATGGGGTGTCTACAGTATGAGAGATGGTCAGTAATGGGAGTGTTAAAACAAAAACAAAAACAAAAACAACAAAAAATAAAAAAATAAAATTTTTATATAAAATAGACTCAATTCTCTCACTATTTTTTTAATTCCACCCAAAACTCAGCCAAGTTAATCCCTCTACTGAGTGGGATTACTAAGCCCCTCGGACTATCAATCTGCCCCCCATTTCACTACCAAACATGTTGTAGGTGAGACCCACAGCCATGGTAATCCAATCCGACCACCCAAGCTACAAAACAAACATGACCTTAAGGTCTGTTTGTTTTCAGAGATAGAATGGAGAGGATTGTTAGCGAGGAGACTATTAGTGATGGGACTGCTAGTGAGGAGATTAAGAAAAATTGTGTTTGTTTGATAACCAGTAAACTAGTAATAGTTCATGTTTGTTTTGAGAGATAAGTGCGGGATTAACTGTGTAAAATTCCACAAATATCCTTTGCATTATTATCAAATTTGGACTTATACCAATCAAAGAATTAATGAATTTTTACTCAATGTTATTCTTCTTCTTTTTTATTTTTTTTTTAAACATTAAAGAATCCAACTATCAAATTTTTTTTATTCAATGTTATTCTCTCTCTTTTTTTAACATTAATGAATCCCAAAAAATAGTCCCAATAAATCTAATAACAGTGAGCAAAGTTTTAGCTGTTCAGCAGCAAAGGTTTGACACCAAGAACATGATAGGGTCGACACCAAAATATAGAGAACAAAGTTTAAATCTTCCAGTAGCTGAGGGTTTACACCCATTATAGTGAGGGATGACACCAAAAACATATAGCAGTCAAGACAGAGAAGAAAAAAAAGAAAAGAGTCGACACCAAAACTGCAGAGGTCGACACCAAAACTGCTATTGTTGATGAGCCAGGGCAATAATATGGGTAAAATAGTAAATCACTTCCTAATACCAATGGATTATTTTCTAATACCAAATCTTTGGCCAGACTATCAATCCCAACAGCCAAGGCCTATCCTAATTCAGAGGGCTTATGAATCCCCTTCTCAAATTTGCAAATAAATACAATATTAATAGATTCCACCTCTATCTTAATCTAATCCCTCTCTTTATCTTTCAAAATAAATGAGGCCTTGGGGATTACGGTGCTCCTTAGCAACTCTCTAGTCCATGTCCATCATTTCGTTCTATTATCACTAGCGGTAACTCGTGCGATGCACGAAAAAGCAAACTATATACATTTTGTGTGATAAATAAATTATTCTAATCTTGAATTATGTTTTAATAGCGGCAAGCCATGATGTTAGGCTATCTTGGTAGATGTTAACAATAATTAATCTACAAAATTTCACAATAAAATTTGATATGCATAAAAAAATTGTTAATTATAAAGATTGTTGGAGATAATAGTATCACAATCATTTGATAACATAAATAACTTGTATCAAACTATAGTGTCATGCATAAAAAAAATAGAAATAAAAACAAAACAAAGCATTAAAATAGGGAAATTCTATAAACTCAAAAAAGTTAGCATAAATTTACTTAGACTTTTAAATCAGTTATTTATATTATTATTTTGGAACCAAATTATGATTAATCCTCAACTTTTAATTATAATTTCTAAGTAATTTTTTTAAGATTTTAATCTAAGTTTGTTACCTAATTCATAAAAAGAACTTCTCAAACAAATCATTAATTGATCCTAACTCTCTATTTTTGATATCCTCTATCAATGACACATGCTTATCATATCAAAGCATAAATCATTCTCTATAACTTGAATAATACTTGCATAGTTCCTACAACATTTAAAAAAAAAAAAATCAAGTTAAGAATTTCATAGGATTATAAAAATTATATAAGAAAATAGTTTAATCAATTTTATGTTGGAAATGGTTTGGAAAATCTGGGTAAAAAACAGATTTTTTCCTAACTTTGGTCTAATATTTAGGTGGCACCTGTGTGTCGATTTTCGCGGGTCAAAGTGGTAACGCGTTCTATGTCGCGTTGTGATTCACGTGGTATATTTGGTTGCTCAAAACCATTACCGAGTGAATGGGAAATTGAAGCCAAAGTATGCTCCATGAAAATGGAGTTTTGGTGGAAAATCCTTAAAGGTTTGAATAAGGCTTGTCCCACATTGATTTGGTGGGAAGTTTTGAATGGGTTTATAAAGCTTGGCATTGGAACTTGGGGTGTGCCCCAAGGGGTACCCAAGTGTTTTAGAGAGGGAGGTTATGGGCAAAATAGGCTAGACCCATTGGACCCAAAAATCACCACACGAGCGCACCGCCGCCATTCGTCCAGGCGGGCTGGGTTGGGCTAGGCCCCGGGTGTGTGGTTGGGCTTGTTTGGCCCAATACTAATCTTTTTGGGCCAAAAACATTTGAATTTAATCTTATTTTTTGGTAAAATAAAATCCAGAATTCAAATTAATTCCAGAAATAAACTGGTCCGATTTTTTCTGTTCACCTAATCAGGTCCCTTCCCCTTTTTATCTATTTGAATTTTGAACCCAACATATTTAAATCTGTTTAATTCAAAACCCAACAGGTTTCATACCTGTTCAAACAGGTTTGCGCCTGTTTAATTCAAAACCTGCAGCCACCAATCCATCTATAAATAGGACAGCCCTCATTTGATGTTTTATTGAGAAATTTCGTCATTCACCTCTGCAAATTTATTCTTCGTTTTGCTGCATTTTATTTTTTGTGAGAAAGAGTATAAGCACTTATTGTGTTCGTTAGGCAAACAATTTGTAGTGCCGCTATTGTTTGTAGTTGATCATTTCATCCTAGGAGATAGACGTCCATATTCTGAAAGCACCGAGGAGAGGACGAATCTGTCTTAAGGACACAGTGTCAAACACTGGACTTGATCAAATTATTAATTCGAAAAAATTAATCAAGTAAGTTGTTTAATTTATTATTCTGTTTTATTTGTTTATTAAATCAGATTTTAATTTTGTTTTTGTAACAAAATAAAATCTGTTTTTATTTATTTATTTTATTTCTAGTTTGATTTTTGTAGTCAAACATTCTTCTCTCCTTTCCTTTATTTCTTTTGTTTTCTGTTTGTTGTTAAGTACACAAACAGAATTAATCCTTTTAAATACAGTGAAGATTGTCCAACATTTTATTTATAAAAAAAAATGATGACAAATTATTTGAATTGTACTTGAAGAAATATAACAAATGATACATTTAATCATTATATCCCAACAAAAAAATTATATAGGTTACTCATATGGGCTCAAAAAATTATATAGGTTCAGCAAAAAAATGGTCGAATGTAACTAAAGTCATGGATATTGAATTAAATCATATGGGCTCTAAATTGATAATATAATCTAGCAAATTAGCTAATGATGTTAGAGAGGTATCGACAAATATGTAGTATTTCTCTACCATCCTTGTATTATGTTCATTAATTTCATATATCATATGAAAGTTTTACTTGTCTCAATCCTTCAATAAAATAAGCACCAAGAAAAAAAATTGATAAGAAATTGGTTCTAAACTTTATTATTAAAAAAAATTCAAAGAGAGATTTTAGAGATGGGATTGAAGAAATACTATAACAAATGACATTCTTATAAAAAATAAAAAATAAAAAAGAAAAAATACATAGAAATGATCTAATGTAAACTATTTTTAACAACTAAAAGAAAGAATATCAAATTATTACCTTGGATAAATGTAGTGACGAAAATTAATTTTGTGAGATTTTTGTGCTACCTCCTCACTTGCAGCTTTTATTATTTCATTATTAACACTCTTCTCATTTAGAGCCAACCAATTTATATATACATATATATATATATATTATTTATTTATTAATTATTTTTTTATTTATTTATCACTTGGTAGATAATAACAAATAATAAAAATTATGAGGAGAATGTTAAGAATTTAAGAGGATATAAGAAGTTATAGATAAGGGCATTTCACAAGATAAAAAATTTAAAATAAAAAAAAAGATAATATGTGATAGAAGGAAAAAAAAATATGAGTAAATAAAAATAAAAATTTAGATAGATATGTTTTTGATGAAAAATTTTTGGGCGCAGATAAGGTACCATGTGGCATGCCACATGGTGCCTTCAACCAATCACAAACACCATGGCCTTCTATGTTGTCTCCTCATCACCCAACACATAAATGTAGTCTCCACTCTTTCAATTCAACTAATGACAGAAGAGAAAGGTACCACATTGCACCTATCCTATCTACACCCAAAAATTTCTCGTTTTTGATAGATACAGATTAACAAATCATATCTTTATCTAAATTTATTATTTTAAATTTTTGTAAATCAATTAGTTAATCTTTATCTTTATCTGTAGAAAACAAAATGAATTTTTATAAATTATTTATCAATTTTTATATGTTTACTTATCAATATCATGAAATCAGTTTTTTTTTTTTTAAATAATTGTTTTACTTTTTATCTTTATCTATAGGTCATGAAATAAATTTCCATAAATTATTTATGATTTTTTATATGTTTATCTATAATGAAATTAATTAAAGTACAAAATGAAGGGCAAAAAACAGGAGTAATTTCATTTTTTTTTAAATCAATTTTTTAACCTTTATCTTTATCTGTAGGCCATGAAATTAATTTTTATCAATTTTTATATGTTTATTTATGGGAAGAAATTTTAAACTATCCATAAGTTATGAAATTAATTTTTAAAAAATTAATTATTTAATTTTTATTTTTATCTGTAGACCATGAAATTAATTTTCATAAATTATTTATCAGTTTTATATGTTTATCTATATGAAGGAATTTTGAAATTCAAATTTTTATTCACAAGCCATGAAATTAATTTTCATTTTAATTAATCAAAAAAATAGAAAATGGAAGAAAATATAAAACATGAAAAACAATCAAAGAGGATTGCCATATAAGAAAGAGAGTTTTAAAATTATGAAAATACAGGAATGAATATTTGGTGGCTTTTGACAAAATAATTACATTTAGGGGTGTTTTGGCAACATGGTTTTTAGCCACTTTTTTAGGTTTGTAACAAAAGTTAAAAGTTGGCTTTTTGTCATTTTTGTCATTTGGGAAGTTGGTTTTTAGCCAATGGTGAAATTACAATTCTACCCCTCATGGGTTAAAATGTGTTACATAGGTGAAATTGTAAATATTTTAAATAAATGGGGATAGTTTGGTCATTTTATTGTGATTTGACATCACAAATAAATATTAATCAAAAAAGTCAAAAGCAACTATAGCGACCTCGGTCTTTTTCCCATTTGATTATTGTATCCGGACTTAGGTTCCATGGATCTTGTTATTGTATAATTGTTGTTGTTGTCCTTTAATTCCTTATTCTTGAGTTATAGAATGTATTGGGCAAGTTGATTGTAGGTTGGTTGGGTTGGAAACTTAGAGTTACTGTCCAGATTTTTGGACCCTCGCTCGAGCGAGGAGTTGGTCGCTCGAGCGAGCTGTTGCTTTTGGTTTTTCGCTCGAGCTAGGATTTGGTCGCTCGAGCGAGAGTAGAATTTTGTATCTGGTGGCTCGATCCAGGGTTCCTTCGCTCGAGCGAGCGATTGCATCTAGTATAGACCTGAGAGCAGTGTTTCTTCGCTCGAGCGAGATTTTCTTTGCTCAAGCGAGCGAGGTGTATGTTTTCGAGTTCTTCGCTCAAGCGAGCATTCTGTCGCTCGAGCGTGCTTCTGGGTTGCAGACCTAAAGCATTGCATTCTTGGCTCGAGCGAGCTTTTCTTCTCTCGAGCGAGGATTTCTTGTGTCTGGTCGCTCGAGCGACCATGTCTTCGCTCGAGCGAGCCTGTTCAGTTTAAATAGGCAGCAGCGGGGAAAATTCAGTTTTTTATTATTCTTTTTGATTCCAAACCCTAGGTCCGACTTCTCTCTTCCTCTACACACCTTCTACCCTAGGTTTCATCTAGTTTTAGGGTGTTTCTACCCTAGGCCCTTTGTTAAAAAGAGAGAGTGAGTCGAGGGCTTCGTTTTAATCTGAACGTTTGTGGATTTGGAGCACTTTGGATTTTGGGTCATCACCTCCATCTTCTCCATTCGAGTTCTTGCTTTAAGGTAGCGATTTCCTACTCCATCTTATAGGATTTGATCCTAAGGTTTGGTATTTCGGTATGTTGGGGGTATTTCGGTAATTTTGGGAAAACCCTAGTTATTGTATTAAATTAATATGTATAATTAATTCAGGGAAAATTGGGGAATTTAGTTGAATTCGTGGAATTGGGTAATTATAAGCTTAAACGGTGTAGTTGGTTAGTTTAATCACACACCTTTGAAATTTGTTGAGTTTATATTTATCGTACATTTATTTCCTGCTTAGAAATAACTGTTTTGGGCTATCGGTGGAGGATAGTCGTGCTTGTTGTAGACATTGCATGTGGATTAGGGAAAACTGAAACTAATCACATTGGTTAAGTCATTAATTTTGACTGTTGAATTAATACAGAAAATACATGTATTGATTGATTGTGTATATGGCGTTGTGTTTATATGCACTATTTGTGTCTGGGAGGAGATAGGGGATGTACTCCACGGTTTAGGGGAAGATAGGGGATGTACCTCTAAACCGGTTGTTAGTTAAGGGAAGATAGGGGATGAACCCAGGGTCGCAGCTCATATGCTCGCCCATTACAGTTATGATACAGCTCATATGCTTATCTACTGAAGTGTTTGTTTGTTTGATTTGATATAGCACAAAAATGTATATCATTATCATTTTGTGAAGTACGGAAGTGGTTTATGTGTTATTGATACAATACCAACATGTGTATCCATTATGATATAAGAAGTGTTTAACTTGATTTGTTACCCCAATTGAATTGGAAATATTATTAATGTGAGATGTAGTCCCATTGTTATAGTATGGCCAGGTTCTGAGCTATAGCGGTCCCGGGTTTACCCCTTGTTGTACAGTGATTCGGACATGTGTCCGTGGATGTTGGTAGTTGAGTATTATCTTGTTTACATCCTTTCCTACTTTGTATTTGAGTTATAGGATGTGTTGGGCAGGTTTGTTACAGGTTGGTTGTGCTTGGGAGCCAAATGTTGCTGCCCAGAATTTTGGCTGGTCGCTCGAGCGAGGGTTTGGTCACTCGAGCGAGGGTAGTTTTTGTGTCTGGTGGCTCGAGCCAATATGGCTTCGCTCGAGCGACCGATTGCGTCTGGCCCAGACCTGAAAGTTGCATTTCTTGGCTCGAGCGAGCTTTCTTCGCTCAAGCGATCTGGTTCGTTCTTCGCTCGAGCGAGCTGTTCTTCGCTCGAGCGAGCGTCGTGTTGCAAAGCGGAAAATTTGCACTGTTGGCTCGAGCGAGTGTGTCTTCGCTCGAGCGATGTCAGTTTTTGTGTCTGGTCGCTCGAGCGACCAAGTCTTCGCTCGAGCGAGCCTGTTTATATCAGCAAGGCAGCAGCCAAATTCAACTTCACTTTTTCCATATTCTATCTTCTTCAAACCCAAAATTTGAGAGCCTCTCTCTCTACACTTACACTCTCTCTAAGATTTGATCTACCTAGGGTGATTTCCTACCCTAAGTCCTTTGTTAATAAGATAGAGGGTGACTTGGGCTTCGTTTTAATCGGAACAAGTTTGGTTTTGGAGCAAGTTGGGTGTTAGCCATCATCTCCTTTTGAGCTCAATCTTTGAGGTAGGGATATCCTACTCCTCTTTATGAGTTTTGTCTTTAAATTTTAGCATTTTGATATGTTGGAAGTTGTTATGTAATTTTGGGAAACTTTGGGCCATTGTGTAATTTTACAAAAGTTGGGGTTTTTATCTATAATAAACCTAGAGGCATGTTTGGTATAGAAACATGGAATTAATGTTGAAACATTGACGAAAATGGAACCTAAGGGTTGTAATGTTAATTATGGAAAATGCCCTAATTACATTGATTGATTAATTTGGATAATTAATTGGGAGAAATGAGAAATTGAAATAGAAATGTGTCATTAAGTATGACGATGGAAAGAATACATTAACTTTATGTATTGATTTGTGATGTGTATAATTATTGCTTATATGCATTGTGTTGTGTTGGAGAAGATAGGGGATGTACTCCACGGTTTAGGGGAAGATAGGGGATGGACCTCTAAGCCGGATGTTGTTGGGAGAAGATAGGGGATGGACTCCGTAGATAGAGCTCATATGCTTATCTAGTGATGTATTGACAGAGCTTATGTGCTTGTCTTTGGAAGTATTGATATAACTAATATGTTTATCCGTGATGAGGTGAAAAGTGTTAGCATGAGTTTTTGTCTCATGTGAGATGTTTGGCCAGGTTCTGAGCCAAGGTTATGAAACGACAAGTAAAAGGAATGGAAATGGAAATGAAAGGAAAAATAGACTTAAATGTCTTGGATTTGTATTATGTTATGAAAGAATGTAAAAGTGTTGACCATCTATCAACTGCTAATCTTTTAGTCATTGTTCATAGTTGGTTTAGTGTATTTCTACTGGGCTGTGGCTCACCCTATATGGGAACATCATTTTCAGGTACAGGTAGCATGCCACCTCCAAGGACTTAGCTTGGGAGGCTAGTGGCGGACAGACTTTTGGTTGTCCTTCCTTTTGATGTATTACATGTGAATTCAAGCCAAGGGCTTAATGTGTAAATGAGTTAGTACTCTACTTTTTGTAACCAAGTGTTAACTTGGAAAGCTGTAAGCCCTTAGGGCATTTGCTTTTGTTGTTAACATGTAATACTTTTTGTAATGAAACTCTGATAAATGGAAGGATGTGGATCTTTTATATATCAAAGCATGTCTATATTGTTGGGATTAATGTTATTATTTTGAGGGCGTTACATGAGCCATGTTGATAATAATGGAAAGTAAAACGTGTCATGGACATTAGTGTCATGAAATTGTATAATGATATAATTGATTATCTTGAGTTAACCACCTATCGAATGCTACTGCTTTAGTCAATTCTTATATATGGTTTAGTATATTTCTACTGGGCTGTGGCTCACCCTATATGGGAACATCATTTTCAGGTTCAGGTGATGGGTTACCTCCAAGGAATTAGCTTGGAAGGATTTAGAGCTGAAGACTTATTTAGATTAGTTGTTATTTGCTTTATTCGATATTACATGTAAGGACTCAAGCCAAGGGCTTAACTTGTAAATGAGTTAGTACTCATATTTTTGTGTCCAAGTATTGGCTTGGAAAGATGTAAGCCCGTAGGGCATTTACTTTCTGTATTACGTGTAATGTCTTTTAGTAAGTTTACTCTGATGAATGGAATAATACTCTTTGTTTTCTTATAATGATGCATGTTAATATTATATATTATGGGTTTAATTTTGAGGGCGTTACAGCAACTTTTTACCAACTTCCCAAATCATTTGTCTAAAAAAGTCAAAAACTTGATTAAAAGCCAAAAAGTTACTTTTTACTATCTTCCCAAAATAAGCCGTTATATATATTAGATAGATAGATAGATAGGTAGATATAGATAGATATAATAATGTAAGGAAAATGAGTTGGACTCCCACAAGGAGGCACCCCCTTTGATCCCCTCTCTCTCTGATTGGTCAATTTTTCTTTTTTTCTTTTTTCCTTCTCCTCCAATCACCACCCGCCACGTGTGTGTGGGAGTGGTGAGGGTGGTGATTGGAGGGGGTCTCAATCATTTCCCATAATGTAGGTAGAAAGAATATGTGCATCAAGCTTTCATATTTTATTTATTTATTTTGATCAGAAATCATGAGACATGCCTTCCGACGCGCTAATAAAATATTCGTTCAATTCAAATTTAGCAAGATTTTAATATCATGCATGATTGCTGATAAACCATTTCTATTATTATAAAATAATAATGTGGGTAAATTACACTGACCTCTCCTGAGATTTACCTTAATTACAATGATCTTTCCTGTAGTTTTAAAAATAACACAAACCTCTCTAATATACAAATACCCATCCATCCAAATTCACACTACAACATATAAGAGTTCTAGAGACTAAATGTTTTGGTCTCCAAAAGTGAAATTTTTGTTACAAAAGACATTTAGGGACCAATTTCCATCATCATGAGGATTGTCGTTAAAAGGTCGTCCCAAAAAGTAAAAAATAAGGCATTTAGCGACAAAATTTTGAAAATGTCACTAATAAATAAACTTTTAGAGACAAAATAACTTTGTCTCAAAATAGTTTATTTTTTAGACAAAAAATTTGGTCCCAAAAGGATAATAATTCATCACCAATGTCCAATTTTTGTTACTAAAAATATAATGACGACACTTTTCGCAACAAAATTATTTGGTCCTTAAAAAATAATTGTGTCTCTAAATTTTGGTTTCTAAAACCTTAATTTTTTGTAGTGTCAAATAAATTTTGCAGATGTCATCCATAATTATTCTTGAAATTCTAATACTACCCTTCAGGGGAGGTAAGTTTAATTTATCCATATATATAAACACATACATATGAAAAATTTGAAGAAGAGTGCATCTCTCCATCTTCATTTTCAGGTCCCTAAATCACAACAAACACCAAATCAAACACATACAAACAAAATCAAATACACAGAAAAATTCGATCTGGTAATCCTAATCAAAAATTCATTTTTAAGTTAATCACAACATGAACAAACTGAATAAAAAATAAATGAATTGGGGAGAGAGACAGAGAGAGCCTTTAAGAAAGATCTAAAAAGAACAGAAATTAAGAGATTGAAAATTAATTCCAAACACCCAATATCATATATCACAACAAAGATAACAATTTTCAAGAAGCAACTATCCAATTCACATAGTGAACCAATTCACCCTCACCCAAACTCAGCTTCTCCGATCTTACTTTTCTATATATATATGCACATAGTGAACCAACTCACCCTCACCCAAACTTAGCTTCTCTAATTTTACTTTTCTGTGTATATATATATGCACATAGTGAACCAACTCATCATCACCCAAACTCGGTTTTTTCAATTGTACTTTCCTATTTCATTTTCAATAGTGAACCAATTCAAGTAAAAATTTTGATTAGTTCCACGACCACAATTGTGTGTCAACGAATAGTTATCAAGCAACTTATACAACAATAAAACCAAAAAGGAAAAAAATAAGAACATGCGACCTGTCGAGCTCTGGATCGCCGATCGCACCACTGCCTTGTGGTGGCACTGAGCGGATGTTTTGGAAGGGGAGGCGTTGGGACAGCGGAGGATGACGGCGATAGCCACTGCGTCCCAGTCAGCAGTCCGGTGATAGCCTCGCCGGAGAGCGTACCACTACTCGCGGTAGACGTCGATTAGAGCTGAGGTTTCCTCTTGGGTCCAACATGGCCAGACCACTCTCAACCCAAATCGCTAACCTACGCATGCAGAGAGAGACAGAGAGGCAACAACGATCGTAGGAGCGAGAGAGAGAGAGCACACAGAGAGAGTGAGAGGGAATAAAGATAGAATGGGTACATTGATATATATATAAAAGATATGTATGTGTTTATATATATGTATTCTCTCTATATATATATAGAAATGAATGAGAGGGGTATTATGGTCAATTCCACTATCAAGTTAACGTCATTAATGCTCTTTTAACGGGAAGGGGGAATCTGTATATTATTTTCAAAAGTAAGGGAGGTCAATGTTATTTTTGAAACTATAAAGGAGGTCCCTGTAATTAAAGTAAACCTGAGGGAAGGTCAGCGTAATTTACCCTAATAATGTAGACCAAGAAAATATGCAAATCATGCTGTCACACTTGCTAATGACATTTGATGAAAAATTAAGGTTTTAGAAATCAACATTTAGGGACAAAATTATTTTTTAGGGTTCAAATAATTTTGTTATGAAAAGTGTCGTTATTATATTTTTAGTAACAAAAATTGGACATTAGTGATGAATTATTATTCTTTTCGGTACCAAACTTTTTGTCTCAAAAATAAATCATTTTGAGACCAAATTATTTTGTCTCTAAAAGTTTATTTATTAGTGACATTTTCAAAATTTTGTCGCTAAATGACTCATTTTTGACTTTTCGGGACAACCTTTTAGCGACTATCCTCATGACGATGGAAATTGGTCCCTAAATGTCTTTCGCAACAAAATTTTCACTTTTAGAGACCAAAACATTTGGTCTCTAAAACTCTTATATGTTGTTGTACACTTTTAGTTATGTCATTTTTTTTAGTTACGATCAATTTTCTTATTTAGTTATGATATTATTTTAGTTATGACTCATGAATTCTTTAATTATGCCTCATGTTATGTTTAATTATAATATTTTTTTGTTTTAATTATAACTTCGAAAATAGAGAAATTTAGCCAAAATTTCTCCATTGGACACTTGTTTGGTGAAAATGACAATCCAATTTATTTTGCTTCATAAATCTCCTAAAGAGGAAATGTATAATTGAATAAGGACAAAATAAATTTTTTTTTTTCCCTTTGACAATATTGTCAGAGCAATATATTACTGCGAACCAGAGTAACATGATACTATTTACATCAATTTCAACGGTAATAATAATATATTTATTTTTAAGAATTTCATAATCAATATGAATCTTATTTGATTGATCTTGATGAGAGGATTTTAAAAATACTAATTTTATTAAAAATCGACATCTAAATTAAAAGTTATATTATTTTAAAGTTTAATATTTTGATAATAGTGATATATATTGGATTTTTTAAGAAGTTTTTTTTTATACTTATACATAATGTATTAAAATTTTATTATGAGAGTTTTGATCAAATCTCTTAATATAAAAATATATATATATATATTTTTTAATAAAATGCATAAAGAATGTGCATAGTGTTGCCCTTTATTTATAAAGTAAGAGCATCCACAATGGACACACCAACCAGTGTGTTAGTGTCAGGTGCTAAATTTTGGCTAACTGAGGGTATTGTTTGGGGCTGCAATGGAGCTGTTAATGTGTGTGTTAGTAGTGTGTGTTAATTTGTTTGTTATTTGCAGCTAGCGTTTTAGCTAGCGAAGGAGTGCGTTTGTTTGTGTTACTGGTTGACCGGCCGAATGTCCGGCTGGTTGACCGGTCAACGGAAATATATATATATATATTTTTTTACTTGAAATTTAATTTTGGACTTGAAATTTTTGATTAAACTAAATTATTTATTTATTTTATTTATTATATATATATATTTAACACACCCCTTAACACATCCATTGCACCACCACTCACTCTCTAAAATTAACAAACTCTTAACACATCTTAAAAAACATTTTTGGGCCTCACTTTTATTACTTTTTGTCATATAACACACTTTAATACACTTTTTTAGCCATCCCATTGTGGATGCCCTAAGTTCAACATCTAGCTGTGATGTATTGATAAAGGTGGACAACACGTGATTATCGTCTGCAGTGGACGCGTGGGTGACTGGGCAGTGTGGAGGAAATTGTGTGCTTTGGTATGTGCAGAAATACGTTCTAGGCGTTGGAGTTGGAGTCCAGATCATCTGCCATACTTTCCTGCAGTGGTTCCTGCGGTGGTACACAAAACGACATCGTTTTGTGTTAAACGGCGTCATTTTATTTAGGTTTTTTTTTTTTAATTCAAAAAATTTATTTCCCTTGTTTCCCCCCTTTTCTTTTTCTCTGTATCGTCTTTTCCCCCTTTTTCTCTTTCTTTGTATCATCTTCTTTGCCTTTGCACCATCTATCTGAGTCAGTGAACCCTAGCAGAGAGAGAGAGGCATCGTGAGAGGCGACTGAAAAGTCAGAGTGAGGAACTGAAAGAGAACTAACGTGAACTGAGAGAGGAACTGAGAGACGAAAGAGATGGCGGAGATGGAGGAGCAGCGCAATGGTGAGCAAAGGATCATGGGCGACGGTGAGTCTGGCGGCGATGCGATGGCGGAAAGGCGACATTGCGGTGACAGCGAGGTCTATTTTCATCATCTTGCTGTTATATATATATATATTATATATGTGTATATGTACAAATTTGTTTCAGATTTTAACCCATTTCAGATTGATTCATAGATGGTTGTTATCTTGCTGTTATATATATATATATATATATGTATATATGTATAGATTTGTTTCAGATTTTAACCCATTTCAGATTGATTCATAGATGGTTGTTATTGATTCACAGATTAAAATATATTTGATTCAGATTCAGATTTTAATCTATTATTAATCTGTTAATTCAAATTCAGATTTTAATATATTTGATTCAAATTAATTCAAATTTGATTCAAATAATTCAAATTCGATTAAGATTTTAATTCAAATTGATTCAAATTTGATTCAGATTAACCCATTTTAATTCAAATTTGATTTTAATATATTTGATTCAGATTTTTATCTGTTAATTCAAATTCAGATTTTTGAAATCAATTAATTCAAAATTTTTCATATGAAACGGGTTCACTAACTGAAATGGGTTCACTCACTGAAGTAGGTAAATTTTATGTTCTATATATATAAGTCAGATTTTTTCATATGAAATTTTATGTTCTATATATATAGTTAATCACATTGATCTATTTTCAGATTCATACATTTATTTGTGGATTCATATAATTTGCCTCCATTATATGGTTTATATATACGAATTGTAGGTAAATGTGGTTTATATATATGAATGTGGTTTATATATATGAACCTGCAATTAAGTATAAATGTGGTTCACTCCCAGAACCTGCAATTAAGTATAAATGTGATTTATATATATGAATTGTAGGTAATGGAAGAAAATAATATTGTTGATGATTGTGGTTGGAAGCCGAAAGTGGGAATGCCATTTGACTCTGAACAAGCCGCATATGACTTTTACAATACGTATGGGGGAAAGGTGGGCTTTAGTATTAGGAAGGCCTATGCAAACAACAACAAACATACAAAGGAGATAACATCACGTACGTTTGTATGTTACAAAGAGGGAAATCGGGGTATTGACAAACGAGATCCACTTGTCAAAAATCCAAGACAAGAGGTAAGATGTGGTTGTGGTGCCCGATTTAGTATCAAGTTAGATAGAATTTCAGGAAAATATATTGCTTGTGATTTTGTTGAACATCATAATCATGATCTTGTGCCTCAAAATTGCATTCATATGTTTCCATCCCAAAGAAAAATATCTACCACCCAAGCAATTGAAACAAAATTAGCTTCAGAATCTGGAATTCCTCTTAGGTCTGCTTATGAACTATTTGGTAGGGAATCTGGTGGAAGAGCATCACTTGGTTTCACCAAATTGGACCAAAAAAATTACCTAAGATCGAAGAGACAAAAAGATTTGGAATATGGGGAAGCGGGTAGTGTGTTGCATTACTTTCGTAAGAAAACTGTGGAAAATCCATCTTTTTTTTATGCAGTCTAATTAGATTGTGAAGAGCAGATAAGTAATATATTTGGGCTAATGCTCAAATGATCATGGACTATGCTCAGTTTGGTGATGTAGTGACATTTGACACTACTTACAAACTAAATAACGAGCATAGACCTTTTGGATCATTTGTTGGATTTAATCATCATTGAGAAACAGTTATATTCAGTGCAGCGTTGATGTATGATGAGACTGCTGAATCTTTTACATGGTTGTTTCAAATTTTTTTAAAGGCAATGTCAAACAAAGCTCCGAAAACTATTTTCACAGATCAAGATACTGTGATGGCTAAGGCCATTCCAATTGTCATGCCGATACAAACCATCGTCTTTGTACGTGGCATTTGATGCAAAATGCTGTCAAGCATGTAAGTTCTGTTTTCGATGATGTAGGGGTCAAGGTTGTGTTTTCAAAATTTATGCATGACATTGATGATGAAGAAGAATTTTGAATACAATGGGACCAAATGCTTGATAAGTATGATGCATTCGACAATCATTGGTTGGAGCAGACTTTTCGCGTGAAGGAGAAATGGGGATGGCCATATATTATGAATTCTTGGGCAGCTGGAATGAGTACTACTCAACTTAGTGAATCCTTTAATGCATTTCTGAAGGATTATCTGAATTGTGACCATAACTTGATGGAGTTCTTCATGCATTTTGAGAGGGTGCTTTATGAGAAGATGTATAAGGAATTGGAGCCGAGTATAATTTGTCCCAAAAGTTGCCGAGGGTTTCAATTCCAACTTTGATGTTAAAGCAAGTGGCAGAGATTTACACGAAAACAATTTTTGAGGAATTCCAAAATGAGTATGTGCAGTCCATTGAAGCATCCATTATAGGCACTATTAATGATGGTGACAGCACCATATTCACAATAAGAACAGTGGTAGATGGAAAAAAAAGAGAAGATTGTGACAATGGATAGAGGGGGTTCTTTGAGTTGTAGACAGATTTCATTTCTTTTATAAAATAATGAATGAACAAATTTCATTTCTTTTATAAAATAATGAATGAACAAATACAAAATAAGGACAGATTTGGACATATTATGTTGTGGACAGATTTCATTTCTTTTGAACAGATTTCACAGGTAAAGAACAAGTATGACCTGAATGAAATAACAATATAAAATAATGAATGAAAACTCATAGGTAATTTCATTTGTCAAGCATAGGTAATTTCAGATAATGTCGTTGACAGAAAAAAAAAAAAAAAAAAAAAAAAAAAAAAAAAAAAGAGAGAGAGAGACTCGCATCATATTCGTCAAACATAGGTAATTTCATTAAGCTTTACATATCAACATTCATAGTTTAAGGTTTACAACATTCAAAACCCAAATACAACCACCAAAACAAAAACAAAAAACCAAAAAAATAACTAAAAGGTTACATTCACTTCAGTAGTGCTATTAGCATGGTAAAACCAACCAACACTATGGTTGTGAACATAAACAGTTTCATAGCTTCTTGGTTTGCCTCAACTCGTTCCAATCTATTTATAATTTCATTGAGTTTGTCAACATCATAATCATAGCCTCTCTCATCTTCATTCTTCATATGACTAGCTTTACTTTTCCTTTGGATATTTGATGCATTCTCAGTCGAAGCCGCTCCCCACCCAAAGTACTCGCACATCCTTTCTGCACACTTGAAATACAGCCTCCCTGGATTTTTCTCTGATTCTGATATGAACACTGCAGCTTTTTTTCCACAATTGCATCTTCTATTTTGCAAATATCCAGCATCAATGTTTGAACCCATTGACATGATCCTAGTAAGAGCATTTTATGATACAATCAGTCCATTACAACTTAAGACAACATTCAAACAAAGATGTAAAATAAAACAATAATCAATGATATAATAACCATTGTCATTTTCATGTTCATGTTCAGTCTTAATGTCATTTTCATGTTCATGTTCATTCCTAATCATATACTGTTTTGGGGAATTGATTCAGGAAAACCTTGATGCTAGTTCATATACATAGTTCATGTTCATTCCTAGTTCATGTTCATGTTCATTTAACATATGCCTCATCAATTATTCATGTTCATGTTCATTCCTAGTTCATGATTGAGGGAATTGATTCATGTTCATTCATGTTCATGATTCAGGACTCAATCAAATAAAAGGAAATAAGAGTCAATAAAAGGAAATAAGACTCAACCTTGATTCAAGACTCATTTTCAAAACTCAATCAAATAAAAGGGAAAAAAAAATTCAGGACTCAATCACAATCTCGACCTTGGCAATCAAATTCAGAACTCATGTTCATTCATTTTCAGAACTCAAAGACTCAACAGAGTCCAAATTTAGGACTCAACAGAGTCCAAATTTAGGACTCAACCTTGATTGATGACTCAACCTTCATTCATGTTCATTCATTTTCATAACTCAAAGAGTCAATAGGTTATGTTGTGGACAGATCAGAACTCAAAGAGTCAACAGATCATTCCAAATACAAGGAAAAAAAGAAATCATTTTTTTCACTAAGTTACATACATAATAGTCAAGAGATTAACACAATCATTCTGTGGAACCTAGATTAAGGAAAATTGGACAAATGTTCCTTCATACTATGGCATTCTGTTCCTTAACACAAATGTTCCTTCATACTATTCCTTCAAATGGACAAATGTTCCCAATCAGTCCAAATTCAGGACTCAACCTTGATTGAGGACTCAACCTTCATTCATGTTCATTCATTTTCATAACTCAAAGAGTCAACAGGTTATGTTGTGGACAGATCAGAACTCAAAGAGTCAACAGATCATTCCAAATCATTCCAAATACAAGGAAAAAAAATCATTTTTTTCACTAAGTTATATACATAATAGTCAAGAGATTAACATAATCATTCTGTGGAACCCAGATTAAGGAAAATTGAACAAATGTTCCTTCATACTGTGGCATTCTGTTCCTTAACACAAATGTTCCTTCATACTGTTCCTTCAAATGGACGAATGCTCCCAATCATTCTTGAGGCCCAGATTAATGTCATTATTCCAATAAATTGGGAATAAAACAAGCATTGAACAAATCAAACTACGGCAAATCCATCAACATATCAAACTACGGCAAATCCATCAACAGATCAAACTACACAAACATTGGGAATAAATTGGGAATAACACCAAATCAACAGATTAACACAAACAAAAATTGGGAAAAAATTAAATCAAACCCATCAAACTCAAACTACGGCAAATCCATCAAACTCAACAAATCCAACAACAAATCAAACTACGACAACAAAATCATATAAAAAAAAGTAAAAAAACAGGAAGGGACAAAGGGAGAAAAATGAGAATGAAGACGAACGGACCTCGTCGCCGTCGCCAATCCCTTTCTGTCTGTCTTGTGCCGCTTCCCCTCGCCTCACCGCTGCCTCTCCTCTCGTTGCTGTAGTCGCCTCTATTCTCTATTTGTCTCACTAGGGTTTAGTACCAGACAACAAAGGCCGAAGCAAGATATAAGAGAAAGAGAAAAAAAAAATGTTCAAAATGACGTTGTTTTGAAACACCGCAGGGACAACCGCAAGAAAGTATGGCAGAGGATCTGGACTCTTGGAGTTGCTGCTAGGCATTGGGAACAGTGTGCTATAGGGATCTTAAAGGGTTTGAGGGTTTCAAAACTTTTGGATGTAGTTAAGGCCCGTTTGTTTTCAGAGGTAGAATGAAATAGATTGATAGTGAGGGGATTAAGTAAAATTGTGTTTGTTTTGATGATAGTTGTTAGTGTAGAGATTGTTAAATTATTTTTATATAAAATAATAAAACAAATAAAAAAAATACAAAAACATTAAACATTAATATTTTTTTAAAAAATGCCCAACAAGTAAAAAATTTTAAAAAAATAAAAATAAAATAAAAAATTTTCAGAAAAAAATAAAATAAATGAAATAATGATTTTTACTTAACCAAAAATATAAAAAATTAAACATTAATGTTAAAAAAAAATGCCTGGCATGTAAAAAATAAAATAAAAATAAATAAATAAATAAATTTCTAGTTCGCCGGACTATTTTTCTAATACTAAGTCCTGAAGGCCCATCCGAATCCCATCTGCAAGGCCTATCCTAAGCCCTTCGGCTTATCAGTCTCTTCCTCAACTCTGTGAACAAACAGCACATTAAATGGGGTCCACAGCTATCCTAATCCCAATCCCCCTCTCATATCCCAAAACAAACTGGGCCTAACATCTATCTTCTTCTTCTTTTTCGTATTTTTTTTTTATTTTTGATTTCTTTTATTTAAAAAAATTCGTGAGACGAATCGATTATGTGGATATGAGTAGTAATAGTAGAGGTATTTAGGCCCTATTTGGGAAGCCAAGGTTTGGCTTTTTTGGGGGGATGATCTAAATAAATGTACTTTTTAACTTTTTATGAAAAAACGTGAAATGGGTTGAATTTGAAGTGATATGGTAGAGAGATGATGTGATTTAAATGAAATGATGTGACTTAAATATGATAGTGACTTTTTGACTTTTTGACCTTTTTGTATTATGCCAAACTAGGCCTAAAATTTACAAAAAGACAAAATAGGTTAAAATAGCCAATAAGACAAAATGTCACATCAAACCATAATCATTTCATCTTTTCTCTCACAAACCTCACATCCAACTATAAAAAAATCATATTCTTTTCCCAAACACAAATATTTTAACCTACTAAAATTGTCAAAAATTAAAATAACCTACTAAAATAGCTAACTTCTCAAACAAGTATACTTTTTGAATCTCTCTTGGAGCATTCTTTTTCCTTGAACTTGTAATTTTATACATTTAATAAAATTTTAATTTACCAATAAAAAAAAAAAGAAAAAAAAAACTAGCTGTGATGTATGATCATGCATTAGTTTTTGGAACTGACTTCCTCCCACTTGCGAATGACATTTCCGCGATGCTCGGCAATTTTTTTAATCTTATAAAATTAACTTCAACAACAAATTGCTGTACCTGCAATTGAAAAAATAAGTGCTCATAATAATAATAATAATAATAATAATAATAATAATAATAATAATAATAAGCCTTGGTTTGGTTTTCTTTGTAGGCTATATAATCACAAAAGACAAAAAAAAAAATTACAAAATCACAAAAAGACAGAAAAGTTACAAAAGTACCAAACTATCCCATATACAAACAAAAAGTCAAAAAAGTATCATTCTATACTAAGGGCAATTTTGTCATTCTAAAGCCAAAAAGTCAAAAAAGCCCAATAAGAATATCAAACAACTAAAAAAGTCTCAGGCTAAAAAAGTCAAAAAAGCCAAAAAACCAAAACCAAACGATTAGACCGAGGAAGACACTATTTGATATCTCTTATAAAAATATTTTTTTTTATTTTTCTACATTTTTTTTAAAAAGTCAAAAAATATATTTATTTAACTCATCCCAAACACCCTCTAAATGTCAAGAAAAAAATAGAGAAAAAATAAATTTACTCCTAAATTATCACTTAAAAATTAATTTAACTCCTATTATTTTAGTAATTTCATTATACACTTAAAGTATTTGATTTTGCATTAATTTATCTCTCATTGTCAATTGTCATCGATAATCAAGCAGAAGCTAAATTTCATTTGAAATTTTATTTTACCTCTCAAATATTTCTAAAATATTAATTAGACCCCTGAATAAAATAAAGTTTGCGGATTTAATTGATATTTTAGAAATAGTTAATGGGGAAAAAATGAAGTTTTAAATGAAGGTTTGGTGCCCGTTAGCAAATTTCATTTGATTATAGACAGCAGTTGACGACAGGGTGAAATTGATCCAAAATCAAATAATTTGAATATAAAATTGATATAATTAACAGAATGAGAGTTGAATTGATTTTTAAGTAATAGTTTAAGGTGCAAAATGAAATTTTCTCAAAAAAAGAGGAAGAAAGTTTTAGGCAAAGTACAAGTATAGCCTTTCTCTCCTCTTTTTTAATCTAAATTTTTGCAGTGATTGAGTGAAAGGAAAATATCAAATAAAAAATATAAATTACACTAGTCTCACTTGAGTTGGAATAAATTATAGAGGACTAGGGGTTCGATTTCATGTGGTTAAGTTGATGGGATTGCTGATGATGATTGATATGATTTGGTGAATGGTTGATAGATGCAATTGTGATCTAGTGTCGTCTATTTTAAAGTTAGAATATGAAGTTAAAATTGTATTTACAAAAAGAAAAAAGAAAAAGAAGTTAAAAAGGTAGCTTATATATCATATACTTTTAATGGGCATGACTTAGGAGGGTCCAATTCACGGTTGTCTTGGGTTGCCCAAGTAGTCACTTGACTAAAGCTCAGCATGTGAAGCCCAACAGCAGGCCAGTGGGGAACCTGCACTAGTCCAAGCCCAGTGGCATTTAGACATATGTCAGGTAGGGAGTTAGCCACATAATAGACAAAGATCCTGCAGAGTTATTGAATCCATACACTCAATGATGGATCTAGGGGGGGCGGCTGCATTCCAAAAAATTTGAAAAATATCATATATTATATTTAAAATTTTAAAATAACTTAAAATTATAGGAGTTCGCACCCCCAAATTTTTTGTAGATAATTTCAAAATTATATAGAGTAGCCCCCAATTTTTTAAACTATAAAGTAGCCCCCCAAAGACATAATCCTAGATCCATCCCTGCATACACTAAGCATTAAATGAGGCTGTCATGGTATTAAATATAACAAGACCTCTCACTCCGGGGCATGGTAAAACCACCACGACCGATGACAAATAGACTATAGACTTTCGGCCAATGAGACAGCTTAAATGGACAAGGAAATGATTAGTAAGAGATATAAGGAAACTTATGAAGAACATTTGATAACAAGTAACTCTCTCTTTCTCTCTCTATTTCCAACTTCTTCTCTAAGTTATTATTCCGACCACTTTCCCATTTAACTTGATCGTCGAAGGGTTCACGAAAATGAGCCATCCCCATTTTGGAACCTTCCCACTGGACTTGTTGCAGGTTTGGCTAGGAGGACGAAGGTCACTTGGCCAGTAGAGCACTTGGATCAGTCCAACCCATCTCCCGCTGACCAAGTAGCATCATCAACTTTTACTTTTTTTATATTCATTTTTTATCTCTTACAATTATCTTCTTAAATCCTTATTCTAAACACTATAAAGTTTGAGTAATTTTCATTAAATAATTGGTTTGAATTGTGGCTTACTTAAATATTTAGACAATCTGTACTAATATATAATGCCAATACTTTTACTAGTGTGGGCTATGTAATTTTTTTTATATACCTAAATTACTTATGTTTGATCAAATAATTGTTCACTTTTTTTTTTTTGTAACTACTCTCCATTTCTTTCATTAAATTGTTTGTTACGAAAAATAATTTGATATTCTTGGAGCGTCACGTGCTCATTCTTTTCATTAATCATTATATATTATGTCCTTTCATGTTTTCCGATCACCGAACATAAAATTATAAATTTCACATTTTCTATCAGTCACACCCTTAGAACACTACGTAATCGTACTCTAGAAACACCCAATAATTACTCGTTTGTTTAATGAATAATTAGAGCATATTTAGGGCATCACGTATAACAGTTGCTAGAAAAATAATAGTTAGAGCATATTTTGGGCATCTTATGTACTAACCATTGCTAGTATAATTTATTACAGCCAAATTGAGGCTAGTATAATAATAGTTGGAGCATATTTTGGGTATCGCGTGCACTAACAGTCGCTAGTGTAATTTGGACAAGGGGTCACTGCTGTGGTTAAAACACAGCAGTGACTGCTGTGGTTCAATTTTAAGGTGTATTATGTATATATTTTTATGATCCGAATCGTTCATTTTATAGGGTTTGTTGAGTACTTCATTCCTACGGAAAATCATATTAATTGGATATCAATAACTATATGATCGATAACCAAAAAAATAAATAATAAGTTTTTCTTTTGAAAAACTGCATAAAAAATATGTTAATCGATCATATAGTCATTGATATCCGATTAATATAATTTTTGGTAGGAATGAAGTACTCAACAAACCCTATAAAATGAACGGTTCGAATCATAAAATATATACATAATACACCTTAAAATTGAACCACAGCAGTCACTGCTGCAGCAGTGACCCCTCTTCCGTGTAATTTTCTATAGCCAAATTAATGCTGGCAAGTATAATAATAGTTAGAGCATATTTAGGGCATAGTGTGTACTAAACAGTTGCCAGTATAATTTATTACAGCCAAATTGACTTCCACTTTGGGTGGATTGTGGAGAAATTATTAATTTAAATATTTAGAATTTAATTTTTTTTTAAAAATATTTAAAACTCATAATATCCAATCCCGATTATTATACTAGTATTTTGAGAAGTTAGTTAAAAATTGATCTTTTGACTTTTTTGACTATTTTGTTTTTTGTGAGTAAAAAATATGAGAGATGATGTAACCTAAAATGAGTTAAAAACTAACTTTTAACTGGGTTGCCAAAACAGCCCATAATGTTATGAGCTGTACCAAACACTTTAGTTGAATATAACAAATAAAATGTTATTAAAAATTACAAAAAAATAAGATAAATTATACACAATCAAACTAAGTTTACCTAATCCTGACAATTAAATCTAATTTAAATATTTAGAGTTTAAATTTTTTTAAAAGATATTTAAAACTCATAATATAATTTATTACAATGACCTGACTTGCAGTACATTAGACAGTGGTCCCTTTACGTAGGGTGCTACCCAATCCCAATAATTTGTTGATGTTAACTTATTGAGTTGAATAAGTTTATAATTTTATTCTTAAAATATGGCACATAACACTTATATACATATTTTTCATAAAGAAATGCTAAGAGTTGTAATCAACTGAATCAAATTGAGACAAAATTATAAATTCTAGATTAAAATTGAGCTAATTAAAATTACAGGAACTAAAATAACACAGTAATCAAAGCACAGGGACTACAATTGTAATGTGCCCATTATTTTTTCCAAAAATATATATATATATATATGGATGAGGAGTAGGTTGGACCTGAGTTGGTTTGTTTTATAATATTAAAAATTAATATGGCAAGAAAGGCTTACCAGTTTGATTTTGCTTGAGAGGCTCAGATCCAAGCTCGCTTTGCTTTGAACGTATGTGATTCAGGCACCCTTCATGCTGTGCTTCTTCCTCCCCCTCCCCTCATATATTCTTCGTAGGTCGAGGTATATACACTTTTTCACAAACTTAATTTTAGATCTTGCATAATCAGTCTTGTTTTGAGATCCAGATGCTAGCTCAGATACAATATTTTTTTTCTTTTAACCTTTTTAATTTCCCTTTTTATATATTTTACGTTGTTTCTGTCTCCGAAATATGTTAACAAATGTGAACCACTATGTTTCATATGATATTTCAAAATTTTCGAATAATTACTCAAGTGTGCTACTGTATTGCAGAGGTAACTAGCCGTACGTACTAAAACACAAAGTGAAGGATGATTGTGGATTCGGTTTGAAGGAAAGCAAAGCAATGCATAAACTCATATTCTTCTCAATCATTTGCGGATTATTTGTTTCTTGGCCGCTGCATACAGTGTAAAAGGTAGTCTGTCTGGCTTCTCCATAAGGTTTCCATTTATTTGACCTCCATATATAGTTTGATTTTCATCAATATATTCACTTTATCTTCTTTCGTGGAAATTGTTAAAATTTCACAACAAACAAAAAACAAATTAAGCAAAATGTGACTTTCTTAACTGATATAAAAAATAAATAAAAAAAAACTACCACAGTTTTCATTCTTTACAACACCTGCCTCTGATCCACATTGTTTGAGAAATTGACTGGCTTCTGTTGTATAGCATGTATCTCTCCTTAAATAGTCATATCTGCTAACAGAATTCTATCCCAAATGAAATTTATTCAAGTATGTCAATATGGAACAAGTTCGTCATAAAAAATTTGGTAATCACCAAAAAATAATTACACTTTGTAAGGCTAAATTTAATTATTTAGTAATTATGGTGACCCATGTAATATGATATGAATTATAGATTTAATAAGATTATAATTTCAATAAGATTATAGTTTCATATCTTAAATCATAAGCTATTATTGATTGGTTTCCAAGTCTCCTCGTGGAGTTAATAATTATATTAGGAAAATAGTACTCTCTCTACCTATAAAAGTATATTTAGATCACTCATCAATTATTTCTGAATATAATGTATTCCAAAGAGGGTCAAGAGACATAAATCTTTTTCCACTAATATTGCTATTAGGTTTATGTTTAATCAATTTTGGATCACTCAAAGATTTCGTATAATTGATTTGGGTGTATTATTAGGTTTATGTTTAATCAATTTTGGATCACTCAAAGATTTCGCATAATTGATTTGGGTGTATTATTCATTTTTCGCATTATATTATTATTTATGAAAATCATTGAAAAATATAGATTTGATGTGGAAAACTCTTTTGGAAAATCTAGATGCGTCCCATTTAACGTGATTATCAATATAGGCAATCTAATTAAAAAAATTATACCATCACAATCAATGTAGATAAAAGAGAAAGCAAGAGAAAATCAATCCATGATACAAGATATTTTTTACGTGGAAAAATTGAAATACACCAACTTGTGATAAAAAAATCACAGGCTCTTGGCCAAACAAATAATCCACTATGCAAGAAAGGTAGTACAAGAGATATCTTACAAATATCAATTTAGGCAACACGAGTCCACTCACCAGCACATGTCTTTACTCACTCTACATGTACCTCCACAATCTCCGCTGGATATCCGCCATAGTTGTCAAATCGCCATGATGCCAATAATTTCAGAATCCACCAAAATCTACAATCTTGGAATCCACCAAGAAGGTTCACTTTTGAAAGATGTGAATAACTTATATACAAGAACTTGATGATTAGCTTGAAGCACCTAGACTAACGAACAGGCCCAGCCTTGAGATTTCTGGAGCCCAAAGCCGATAATCAACTAATAATTTTTTGAGACCCTTTACATTTTTTTTTTCATTTAATGAAAAAAAAAATTGAAAGTAAAGGACAAAAGCTTTGTGTCAAAATCACAAAAAATACTTTGTATTACATTACTATAACTAATAAGTATCGTTTGATCCTCACTCTTCTTGTATTTTTAGAAGCAAATAAATCAATCATACTTGCATAATCTAATTTTTTTGCAAAATCATTTTCAATGGATAACAATGCTAATTATTTTAAATGGGCTTTTCAATTTTTTAATGGATTAATTTATTTTAAGTTAATTTGGGCCTTCCTTAATTTTTTTGGACTTAAAATATACTTAATATATTAGACTAAACTATAATAAGATAGACCCCTTTTTTGGGTCTATTTTCAATAGATAACAATGCTAATTTTTTTGAATGACCTTTCAATTCTTTAACGGGTCAATTTATTTTAAGTTAGTGTGGGTCTTTTTAATTTTTTTAGAATTAAAACATACTTAATATATTACATTAAATTATAATAGGAAGAGGGCCCTTTTTTTGAGTTTATTTTGAGGAACCTTAGGCCATGACCTTGTGGCCTATGCCCCAGTGCCGGCCCTGCTAATGAATCATCAAGGAAATAAGAGATAAAAATAATCCTCACTACAATTTCTCTCTAAAAATTAACTCTCTCAAAATCTTTCTACAAAAATGTACCGCACTCATAAAAATAATCTCTCAAGATAGGAAAAATATTCAGAAGAGTTTCGGAGAGAACACTTTGAAAATTGTCCGAGAGATGCCAAACATTTTAACTGAGCTCGTTTTAAATAGGCGTGGGCCAACAATACGTCATGGCCACGGTCCTCTAGGTCGCTGGCGCGACCATGTCTCTCGCGGGAGCGAGACTCCTTCGTGAAATGCAGACAAAACTACTGAGAGTTGTCATTTTTCAATTTTCAAATCGCAAGCGCGAAGTGATTGTTTGCGGGTGCGATTACGCCTGCTGCGTATAGCTATTTTGTTTGAAATCTTTGCCATACTTTCAGCAGCTTTTGAGGACTTTTTTGCTGCTGCAATTCTCCTCTTTCTTCTATATTCTTTTTGCACATTATGGCATACAACAAGCCACCCTTTTTGCACATTGTCTATCCAATTTGTGAGGCAGCGTTTGACAACAAAGTCAAACAAACTTTAGCAATTCATGCCAAGTCTTTTGTAACCCATCAGTCACAGATCTTTGAGCCACAAACTGAAAACAAATTTTGACTAACAAAGTTAAAAAATTTCAGCCCATTTCAGGCCTAAGAGCATCTCCAATGGTTTGCCATTGGAGCTGCTAAAGCTATATTATAGCAGCTTCGAGGAAAAAAAGGTTCTCCAATGGTCACAAATAAGAGCATCTCCAATGGTCTTTACTAAAAATAGCATTGCCGTTGTTATAATTTCGCAATGAATAGTGCTGTTTTGCCAAATTATAGCAATGGTGTTCCAATGGTCACATGTTATATTTTGACAAATCTCAACCAATTTTCCCTTCAAGTTTGTAGATGTTGTTTAGATATAGACTTTTTTTTTTTTTGACCTTTTTTTGACTCTTTTTTAAAAAAAATTCTATATTTACATGATTCCCGACTAGACAAATATAAAAAAAATGAAAAAAAAAATTTGAAAAATTGAAAAAAAAAATAAATATAATTCACCCCACGAAAAAACATACCACTACAAAATGTAAACATACCAACGGTTGAGATGAACCCTCTGGAACAATAAATAGGATCAATAATCCAATGGCCATTTTTTAATCTCTTCTTATGCCCAAATAACAGGAACAACAAACTACTACATCTCTCTTCTCTCACACACATATCCATTTCTCTCTTATCTCTCTCTCTAGATTTGAGTATGGGGTTCCCAGCCAACGGCTCATCGGAGAATCCCCTGAAGTTCCTGATCTAAGGCCGCACCGACTGGATAAGAGGTTTGCTCGGCAAGCTGTGCAAGTCCTGAGGGTTCGACATGACCAAATGGCACCACTTGAACTGCTTTCCCATGAAATCGAAGTCGATTGCCTCACCAGAGGCGATCAAAGGCTTCTCTTCGCTGAAGGTTAGTTCGATTGGTTATGTTAATTCACTGTTTCAATTTAGAGTTTAAAAAAAAAAATTGAATATGTTGAGATTGCTTGAAATTCTGTTTAAAAATAAATTGTTGATTTTTTTTTTTTCAAATGTCAATTGCCAACACTGTTTAAACAAATTGGTGAGTTTTGCTTAAAAAAAAATTCGTAAATTTTGTAAAATGAGATTATTGATCTGTTTTTGTTTGAGTTTTTTTTCTAGAAAAGTATGAGAAAGGGAGGGAGGGAAGGAAGAAAATCAGTTAGTTTTGGGTGAGCTGGCAGATTTGCTATTTGCCAAAGTTGTTGGCAAATTTGGCAAGAGCTTTGCATTTGCCATTTTTAAGAACTGTTATTTGTGACCATTGGAGAACCTTTTTTTCCTCAAAGCTGCTATAATATAGCTTTAGCAGCTCCAATGGTAACCAATTGGAGATGCTCTAATAGCTCTTAAAAATGGCAAATGCTAAAGTTGTTGCCAAGTTTGACAACAACTTTGGCAAATAGCAAATCTGTCAGTTCACCCAAAACTAACTGATTTTCTTCATTCCCTCCCTCTCTTTCTCATCCTTTTCTAGGAAAAAAAAAAAAAAAAAACTCAAACAAAAACAGATCAATAATTTCATTTTGCAAAATTCAAGAAATTTTTAAAAAAAAACAAAACTCACCAATTTGTTTAAACAATGTTGGCAATTGACATTTGAAAAAAAAAAAAAAAATCAACAATTTATTTTTAAATAGAATTTCAAGCAATCTCAACGTATTCAAATTTTTTTTTTTTTAACTCTAAATTGAAACAGTGAATTAGCATAACCAATCGAACCAACCTTCAGCGAAGAGAACCCTTTGATCGCCTCTGGTGAGGCAATCGATTCTGATTTCACGGGAAAGCAGTTCAAGTGATGCCATTGGGTCATGTCGAACCCTCAGGACTCGCAAAGCTTGCCGAGTAGACCTCCTATCCAGTCGACATGGTCATAGATCAGGAACTTCAAGGGCTTCTCCAATGAGCCGTTGGCTGGGAACCCCATACTCAAATCTAGAGAGAGAGAGAGAGAGAGAAGAGAAATGGATCTATGTGTGAGAGAAGAGAGACGTAGTAGTTCATTGTTCCTGTTATTTGGGCATAAAAAGAGATTAAAAAAACGGCCGTTGGATTATTGTTCCTGTTTATTGTTCCGGAGGGTTCTCAACTATTGGTATGTTTAAATTTTGTAGTGGTATGTTTTTCATAGGGTGAGTTATATTAATTTTTTTTTTTTTCAATTTTTCAATTTTTTTTTTCATTTTTTATATTTGTCTAGTTGAGAATAACGTAAATATATAATTTTTTAAAAAAATAGTTAAAAAAAGGTCACAAAAGGCAAAAAATAAACAAATAAAAAAATCACTAAAAAACCTATATCCAAACAACATCTACAAACTTGAAGGAAAAATTAGTTGAGATTTACCAAAATAACATATGACCATTGGAGTACTATTGTTATAATTTGACAAAATAGCACTATTTATTGCTAAATTATAACAATAACAATGTTATTTTAACAAATACCATTAGAGATGCTCTAACAATATCAAGCTAAATCTCCTGGATCGTGTTATCCTTGAGGCACAATAAACAAGGTAGTCAAACTTTGCCTGTCATGAACAAAATAAGTAATAAAATATAATAAAAAAACACAAATATTTTGAATCAAAAACCATGAAATTAAGTTTTGTATTGTCAAAACACAAATCATTAGGATAAAAATCCTAACAATCTCTCATTTGCCAATGTAAGGACAAAACTTATAGCAGTCCTACGCAAAATTCAAGCAACAAAGACAAAAATGAATAAATAGAAAAACGCAATTTTGCCTTTGGAACGGAACTGCCAACTCACATTGTAATGCACCAAATTAGAATTGAAAATTTTAACAATCATGATAGTGCAAGATTTTGAATTATAAAGGTTGTTATATGCATAACAGCATAAAATTATTTACATGTGGTATTAGAGCGCTTGTTCAATAACATCATGATTTTCCACTAAATAAAATTAATTAATGGTATAAATTTATGCTATGTATGAATAAAGTTATTTTATTTTCATTCAATGAATGTACTTGACCTCATGTGAAGCTTGATTCCCACGTTGGGATTGTACCGATTACCTATTTATTTCCTTTTGTGTATATGTGACTTTGCGAACGAAATTCACATAATGATTTTCTTTGATAAATCTTATTATTGGTGTGGTATATTAATTTGATTGTGATTTTTTAAAGTTGAATTGATGTATATTTTCTTGCCATTGTATACATTCTTATAGTGATTTAAGTAAAATAAAATTTTAAAATGCTTATTTGATGCAGTGATTTGGTTTTGCCTAGAACCACTTTGATGTTTATTGTTTTTTCAGTCTTTGACAAGATTATGGGAAACCCATCATAAAGTTTTAATTGTATGAGGTTCCGTAATTAACATTCTTTTATGTGGGTGGTTTTAACAAAAATTTTAAAAGTTTCATTGTTTTCTAAGTTTCAAATTACTGATGTGAAAATCAATTGAAAAATAAAAGGAATTCATCTAGAAGAATTTTAAAATTAATTCTTAACTCAAAATTGTGAATTTGTATCCCAGAATACCAATCTAAAACTTGAAATTTTCATCATAAAACTGAGAAACTTCTCAGTTCACCAAACAAAGTATTTATTGAATTTCTCATTTTCTAGTTATTCATTGAAGAATCAATTAAAAATTAAAATAATGAGATATCTCTCTTTCTTTCACAAACATTTATATATATATACATATACAAACTAACATAATTTTTAAAATTTTGAAAGTATTGTTTTCTCAATTTCACACAATTGAGAAATTTCGTAATTTGACCAAACAGAGAATTTCTCATTTTCAAAATTTTAATGTAAAAATCAATTGAAAAATAAGAAGAACTTGTCTAGGGAAATTTTTAAGATTAAAAATAAATGAAATAGCTCTCAATAGAACAATCAAGATTAGAAAATGTAATAACTTTTTAAGAAGTGAATAACTTTTTTATGTACATACATTAATAATGTAAGCGGAGAAGTTCATGTTTATGAGGTAGTTTGAGATTTTATTTGTTTAGTAATTTGACTTTTTAGTTTTTTATGAGGCGAATAAAAAATTAATGTGTTTGAGAATAATTTTTTTTATTGTATAAAAAAAAACATGAATTAATAGTGTGTATAGCTTGCTTTTTTAGTGATTTTTAATTTTTGACATTTTTTTTCTAACTTTTTTAATGATTGGTCTTTTTCTTTTTAAAGTTTTTTGGCATTTTTAACCTAAAAGATTAATCCAAACGAGGTCTATGTAACATTAACAGATGTGTATAGTAATTTTTTTCCAAAAAAAAAAATGTATGTTTATATAATTTTATATTAATTACAAGCCTTGATTAATAGATCTCAACAAATAAATTTAAAAATATAAATTTAATAAAAATGTAAATGAAAGATATTTGGTAGCAAATTTTTTTTTAAAAACAAAAAGAATGACATGCCATATGCACGTGACAATATGCATCAGTGTGGTTTAGATTGATAATAAATCAAAAGTGTAGAGCTTAAATTGATAATTAAAAACTCAGAGTTTAATTTGTTAAAATAATTAAACCTTAGGACGAATTTTTTTTCTTTTATAATTTCTCCTAGAAAATATAACTTTAAAATAAAATATAATAAAAATTTAACTAATTTGATGAGGATGTTTGATAAGGATATTAGGATTAATCGGTCCACCGAATAAAAAACTTGTAGAAATGAGACTGTAGATTAAACTCAAAATGTATTTGTAAATTTTCAAAACCAACAATCAATTAATATTGATTTTCATCAATGTCTTTTGCAGTTTTAAAGGTTAATTTGGGTGGAGATGGAGCAGAAAGGCGGCACACATTAATCAGATTCGCCCAAGGAAGAAGTCAAGTAAAAAGTTGTCCAAACCAAAGAGGATCTCTATCCCTTGTCCGTCTGAAGAAGTAGCGTAGCATTATCCATAGACAAGGAAGACCACGATATTCATTTCGAAGCAATAAAGAAAGTTGCGTCATCTGGAATGGAATCAGACGAGAAGAAGGCCTTTGGAAAAATGGAGAAACAAGCCTCACCTTTGTCCGCGTCAAAGCAAGTCTTTGACAAGCAAGAAGGACTTACTTCATCTTCTCTGGACAAGGAAGAATGCGTAGGGATGATACGAAAAATTGAGGCTTTGACAAGGATGATTCACTTAATTCATCTTCTAAAGTCATACCAATCAGAATCATACCACTTTTTTGGCTTTACAGCGCGGTTCGCGTGGATACGAGAACTAAGAGAACTAAAAATTTCGGTATCAAATAACAATCACGTCAAACATGAAGAATTTCAGCATGTTCGAAGACGCATTAATGCTATTGAAGCGGAGATTGAGAACGAAGTTCTGCATGATACAAAAAAGTTTGTCCATGAAGATTCAGGAATTTGGGCATTTATACCTCTAGAAGAAGATGATATTATAAGCTTAGATGAGAGTTTGACACAGAAAAGCTCTTCCCGTGAAGGTTATGCTAATTGGACTTTTAAACGCCAAGAAGATGATATTATGAAGTCATATGAGGAGAACTTGACACATAAAACAGAGGTTGGGCTAACGCCTGAAACTAGTGGAGATGAACTTTTGGAAATAGCTATCGATTCTGCTCTTTGCCAAGTTTCAAATTGTATTCAAGATGGTAGAAGTATTCGAAAGATTGGGATTTCAGGGCGCGGAGGCGAGAAAGTAGCAAGCGCATTAAAGGATCTGCAAATGGTCATATCCAAGTGCAGTGTTGTCCTCTGCATCTCTGTCTCACGACGTCACAGCATCAAAGAGGTTAGGCAGAACATTGCAACACAGACTGGCAGCAGAACACAGACTGGCAGATTATTAAGACCTCTTAGAACTTACTCGCCTGACGACTTCTTGCTGCTTGTGGATTGCATTGATGGGCAGATAGACCTACATGACTTAAAAATCCCTGATAGTGGATTCCTAGTGCTTACAACTCAATCGCAAAAAAGTCCATGAGATAATGGATTTGGATTTGGAGATCAGAATGGAGGATCATCTGTTACCCTGGAAATTATTCTGTAGGAATGTGGGCCCGTCACTTGTTCATTCTTCCTCTGTCAACCAACAAATGGCCACCCGGTTAGTGAAAGAGTGTGACCGCCATCTGTATGCCATTGTTCTTCTTGCGAGGGCCTTGAAAGGTGTGACTGATATTGGTGTGTGGGAATTTGCACTCAACCAATTAGAATATGGAATGAGCCAAGTCATGGTTCGTGTGTTAAAATTCTTTTGGCATCAGAAGGACAGCATAACAAAACGTTACATTAAAAACTTCACAGATTGCCAGGAATGGAGTGCAGATTCGTTAGTATCATCTTGGATTAAGAATGGTTTAGTAGAAACAGAGGAAAACGGAAAAGTTATCATTCAAGAACTCATCAATTCCTTCTTGCTAGAGAATCTTGACAATGGCCGCCGTGTCAAAATGCATAAAGAAGCTCGAGTTGTACTTGGTCATTTTAGGCAAAGGGGATTAGGACTGACTGAAACACCAAGCGTTGAAGATTGGTTTTATTTCGAGGAGATTGAGTTGATAAAAAATAAATTATCTAAGCTACTGGAGAAACCCGAGTGCTTATTTCTCCAAAAATTGTTGTTACATAACAACTATGATCTGATGGAAATTCCTCAACTATTCTTTCAAGACATGCCTTGCCTAGCACATCTAGATTTGTCTTATACTAGCATAAAGTCTTTGCCACCTTCCATTTTCAATTTGAAATCACTTCAAAAATTCTTTTTGAGAGGTTGTGAACTTCTCAAGGAACTGCCGCCCGATATTGGAGCCCTTGAGAATCTTGAGCTTTTTGATCTTGAAGGAACTGAAATAATGTATCTGCCCAAGGAAATTGGAAAACTAATCAATTTGAGACACTTCAAGGTCTCTTTCTGTCAACATGCAAATCGCTGCAAGGAAACTAGGCAGATGGACACAACAATCCCCACAGGTGTGTTGTCAAAACTCAATAGATTGCGGGAATTAATCATTGATGTGAATCCAGATGGTGAGTGGTGGGATGCTGATGTAAAGGTAATCCTGAATGAACTAAGTAACTTAAAGCCATTGTTTATCCTTGAGTTGTATCTACCATCAGCTGAATTGTTGCAACTGTTAGGACCCTTTGTTGTCAAATTCCATGGATCAAACCCAAGGTTGTAATTTTTTAAATTTACATGTTGGGTCAAACTAAGATTACTTTGGATTTCTCTAAGAAGTTGATTTTCTTCCAAAACTATGATTACTTTGGAGTCCTTTAAGAAGTTGGTTTTCTTCCAAAAACAGGATTACTTTGGATTTTCTATAAGTAGTTGGTTTTCTCCCAAAACTAGACTACTCATTAATTTTTCCTCCAGATCTTCTTTGTGATTCTTAAGGCTTATATCTGGGGATATTTTGTTAGTTTCTTTGATGTGTTATTGAGTATTCAACTCACGGTTTAAAAAGAATACATCAAAGGTTTTGTTTGTTCTACACAAGAGAGAGAGTTGTTATTCGGTGGATTCTGAAGAATTCGAGCCTGAAGCTTCGGTGGATTCTAGAGTGGCTCATTGTAAAGACAATTCCGAGGTGAAGACGGGTTGGAAGAGGCACATAGAGGTTGGTTCAATTAGGCGTGGATTCGCTAGGTAATTGAGAGTATACCTATGTAATTCCTTTAAATCTTCTTAGTGGATTGTTTTGTGGCTGTTGCCCGTGATTTTTTTATCACAGTTGGAGGTGTCCAATTGTGGTTTTTCCACGTAAAATCGTTGTGTCTCTTTTTCTTGATTGTTTGATTGGGATTGTTATATTCTGCTTAAAATTGTTACATAATCACAAATCAACATCTAGGGAGTTTTTAGATTTTTCAATTGGTATCAGAGCGAGTCGTTCTATTTTGTTTAAAACAAAAATATTTTTTTTAGAACGAGATCTTGTTTGATTTGTGATAATGGATTCAAAGAGGTCGGTTGAGAATACCACTAATGATGAATCCTCGGAGAGTGATAATGAAGAGCTTGAGCAAGCTTATGAAAAGTTGTATAAGGAGTCTCTTAAGTTATTCAAATTAAATGACAAACTCACAACAAAACTCAAAGCATGTGAATATGAGAATGTCAAACTTAAGGAGGAGATTTCCGAGGCTAGGATTGATGCCATCAAGATAGCTAATGATCGACAAGCTCTTTGTACAAAACTCTTGACTTGTGAGACAGAGAGGAATGAGCTACAGCAAATTTATGCAACATATGAAGAAAAGATTGAAACCTCGAGATGTCTCAAGTTGCTTTGGAAGAACTAATGATCAAGAAAGAGGAAGAACTCAAGTGTGCTATGGCTACCATTGGTCTTTGGAACAAAGGATCAAAGACTTTGGACAATATCATTGGGTTTCAACAAATTTGTTCTGACAAGAGTGGCATTGGCTTTGGTGGTAAGAAAGGGCTAAAACAGAGTGCTTCCACATCTCATGATACAAGAACTCAAGGAAAGGGAGAACAAAAAATTCAACATAAGGATGGACTTCGCAAACTTCCTACAGTTGGTAAGGTAAAAGAAAAGAAGGTACACCCTGTACACCCTGTTTTTATTTGTCATCATTGTGGTATGCATGGTCATATTCGCCCTTATTGTTATAAATTGCATGGGAGAGTGTCTCATAGAGATAGAAGAAATTCTAATATCTCAAGGGGTAGGAGACACTTCATTGGTCATAAAGAGGTTAAGGGTCATAATAAACCTTGCTATTCTGATTTACTTGAGACCAAACATGAACAGAGATTGTGTTTACCTAGACCTAGGAATAGGAAGTTGAAAACCATGTCAAGACGGGTTCTCATTGAAGGGGAAGGGAACCATAACGTCAAGACACCACCCAAGAACCGTAATTCTTACAACTTTGTTCATACTAAAGCGTTTTGGGTGAGAAAAATTGACTTGTGTTAATTTGTTTATTTGTTTTAGTTTTTGGGTTTTTGTGTGTTTTTTTTGAGAAAAAAAATGTGTGCATGTTATGTTTTCTGTCTTGCTTTGTTTAGAAAAAAAAAAATGTGTGCTTGTTAATTTGTTGTCTTGCTTTATTGTTGAAAGAAAAAAAATCCAAAAAGATTTTCTTAGTATAGTTTTGCAAGCTTGAAATTTTTGAGTGGACCTTGGTACATATTGGAATTGATAAGAATATCCATTATATGTTAATATGTGTGTGCTTTCTGTGGTCATTACTCATTTTGGAGTGTGTGTTCTTTGATTAGTATGTCTCATTCTGTACACACTCTTGGATTAGCAAATATTGGAGTCTTCCGCCTTAGTGATTATTTTTTTCTATGGACTTTTGGCATTGTATCTTTTGCTTTTCTAAAGGAATTGACCTATACTAGCATATCATTGGTGATGTTGAGTCTCTTAACCATCTTCCATCTTTTTGCAGCTCCATGGCTTTCCCCTCTGTTCTTTGTAGTCCAGGCATGAGGAAAAGGCTACCTCAGAGTCACCAACCAGGCGTTCCTTATTATATCCATGCTTCTCTGGTTCGGTTTCTATACTCTTGAGCGTGTCAGCTGCCAATGAGTGTGAAAAAGAAAGAAAAAAAATGTGCAAAAGAAAGAAAAGAAAAAATGTGCAAAAGAAAGAAAAGGAAAAAAAATGTGAAAAAGAAAAGAAAAAAAAAAGGATTCATTGATTAAGGGGGAGCCTCCACCTTTACTCACCAAATACCCCTTGATTCCTAGTGGTTTGACTTTCCTTAGTTGTGCTTAGATTCTCTTGTTAGAGGTCCAGGTTTCATATCACTACTAGGATTTGAATCTAGTGTTTGTCGAACTCCAAGAGTCACACACACTTTTATCATGGGATCTATGCTTTTCACATAATGCATCACTTTCTTTTATGAGGAATCTTCTAGAGGCTGTGCATATTCTGTTTTCAAGTAATTGTGCTTCTTGGATAATCTTGTGTGTTTTAAGGTACAAATCTGAAAATTCCTTGCTTGCTCCACCATATTTTTTTTATCGTTTTTTGCTTGTTCACTATTTTCAGTGTTTGTGGTTGTTTTTAGTGAGGGGGAGTTTGGTTTATTGTTACAAAAGTTTGTTCGCATGATCACTTTGATTTGTTTAGTAAGGAAGATTGGCTTTAGTTGTTTTGCATGTTACTTTGCATTCTTGCATGCTCCTGATATTTACATCATCATATCATTGCTTGTGTGGTTTATGATCATGCTTTAGTTGATTGAGCTTCCTTTGTCAATTCATGACAAAAAGGTGTTGTTCATGTTTTCATGCTACATGTTCTTAATATCTCCAAGTCGTATCTATTCATGTTTTCCATCTCATACTTCAAGATAATCTTGTCATATGTTTATTGTTTTTTTCATATACTCTTGTGGCATTAATAGTTGTTTTGGAGATTGTGGCACTAATAGTTGTTTTGCAGATCATGACCTTGAGAAATAAGTTTGTAAAGAGATTTGGTTATAAGTGCTGGTTCCTAGTTGGTGGTGTTGTTCTTGTTTTGATTGGAAAATTGTTTTAGTGTTTTTGTTAGGAAAACTGTTTTAGCATGGTTTTGTCCAGGATTTGACAAAGGGGGAGATTGTTAGGACCCTTTGTTGTCAAATTCCATGGATCAAACCCAAGGTTGTAATTTTTTAAATTCACATGTTGGGTCAAACTAGGATTACTTTGGATTTCTCTAAGAAGTTTATTTTCTTCCAAAACTAGGATTACTTTGGAGTCCTTTAAAAAGTTGGTTTTCTTCCAAAAACAGGATTACTTTGGATTTTCTATAAGTAGTTGGTTTTCTCCCAAAACTAGACTACTCATTAATTTTTCCTCCAAATCTTCTTTGTGATTCTTAAGGCTTATATCTGGGGATATTTTGTTAGTTTCTTTGATGTGTTATTGAGTATTCAACTCACGGTTTAAAAAGAATACATCAAAGGTTTTGTTTGTTCTACACAAGAGAGAGAGTTGTTATTCGGTGGATTCTGAAGAATTCGAGCCTGAAGTTTCGGTGGATTCTGGAGTGGCTCATTGTAAAGACAATTCCGAGGTGAAGACGGGTTGGAAGAGGCACATAGAGGTTGGTTCAATTAGGCGTGGATTCGCTAGGTAATTGAGAGTATACCTGTGTAATTCCTTTAAATCTTCTTAGTGGATTGTTTTGTGGCTGTTGCCCGTGGTTTTTTGATCATAGTTGGAGGTGTCCAATTATGGTTTTTCCACGTAAAATCGTTGTGTCTCTTTCTCTTGATTGTTTGATTGGGATTGTTATATTCTGCTTAAAATTGTTACATAATCACAAATCAACATCTACGGGGTTTCTAGATTTTTCAGCAACAATTGTTGCAACGACTTGGACGGGATAGCACAGAATACTTAACTTATTTTAGATTCACGGTTGGCCATCATTGACAACGCATCATATCCCGTCTACCCCATGAAGTTGAAGAGATATTCAAGAAAAGAAAGGAAATGATGAAATGCCTTGAGTATATAAATGGTGAAGGCATACCAACTGAGATTACCAAGGTACTCAACCATGCCAATTTTTTCTTCCTAGACCGCCACTGGACAGTGAAGATGCTTTCTGATTTCGGGAATGAAAACATGGTAAATCTCAGATTTTGCTTGCTGGTGGAATGTAATGAACTTCAAACTATTATTGATGGTGTGGATAAGAAATCTGTATTCAAAAACCTGAAGTACTTGGGTATTCATTATATGTGGAATTTACAAAGTATTTGGACAGGTCCAATTGATGAGGGTTGTCTATCCAATTTGAAAGTTTTGGCATTGCATACGTGCCCCAATTTGACTACCATTTTCACACTAGATTTGCTTGGTAATCTGAGGATATTGGAAGAGCTTATAGTTGAAGACTGCTGCAAAATCAAGAGCCTAGTAAGTCAAGAATCTTCAGACCTGAAAAATGGTTGTCTTCTCCAATTGTTGAAGAGGATATCACTTCTTGACCTACCAAAATTGGTTAGCATTTCAGATGTTCTAAGTATCAGTCCTATGTTGGAAAGTCTAATTGTTTATAATTGTCCAAAACTTGAAACTCTTTATGCCAACGAATCGCCTTCTAACAAATATTTGAAGATCAAAGGAGATAAGGAGTGGTGGGAATCATTAAAGTGGCATGAATCAAAGTCAAGCAGCAGTATTCAACCAACTTATGAGGAACTTAGAAGGGGTGAAGATTTGATGGATGAATTAGCTAGAGACATCTATTCACACCAACAGGAGATGCGTTTTTACTAGGTAATGTCTCATACCTTTTTCATTTAAGAAATATAGTGGATATTTGCTTTTCCTCTAAAAGCATTTATTATACCAAACTAACCAAATTCTCATACTTGCATTGTGATAAGTCTTATTATCACCTCTATTTCAAGTTAAATTGGGATGGATCATCAAATTATGTATACATTTTGCATCTTTTTAGCACCCTTTTGGGTGACATTAGACTGCAATAATAGCACATGCTTAATTAAATAAACAACCCATGCTTAATTCCCTTAGCTAATTGAACCCTCACCCATGTGGTTAGAGCCTGATAACAAATTACTTCCATAGGCAGCAAATGGATCCAAATTTTTATTTTTATTTTTTCACTAGGCTTACTATTACAAGCATAGTGAATGAATCTAGGGTCACTACACATCTGAAACACGACAATTAGCTAATTAATTTTATTGATTTTGACACTATTTGTCATCTTTGCCATTTGTCTGGTGAGTGACAGGTTATGACAGCTTCATGAAGACCCTTGTGGTAGGAGATTGGGACAATCCAATGGTGTTAAGGAGCTTAAGCTGAGGAATTGTTGCTACTGGTGGCTGTAAATAGCAATAAATCATCTTCAAGAAAAGCCGATCAGATTAAGCTTCATATATAGCTTGTTGGTTAATTTCTTTCTTGTATTAATTTCTACTTGTTTTCATGTCGTTGGATACATTGGAATGTAATGCTTTATTTGCTTTAATGTCTTTGATACTATATTTGTTGTAATGTCTTTTTTGGATGCAACAGTGACAATAATTATTGTTAGTGTTGTTTGCAAATAAACTACTTATTGTTATTTGCCTGAAAGCTATCTATTGTTCAATGTATTTTGGTAGCTAATACATGTCTCTATACATCTGGAGTTTTAGTGCTGCATTCAGCGAAAGTTCATAACTATCTCATTGCATATGACTTCATTCTATTTATTCGTTTGAAAATACAATAGCAGCCTAAAGTGCAAGTAACCTAAAGGACACTGGTACATGTCTTGGAACTACGTCCTTGAAATTATAGGGTTTAGGCCGTAATTACCTGGTACATGTGTAATGAAGGGATTAGTAGTTTGGACGATGTTCTAGAAATTTGAGGTCATTTAAATGTCCAGAAGAGTCTATGCTATAATTTTATTTTTATAAATCTTTGTAATGAAGTGATTCAATTTTTTTCTGAAAATTTTTTATTTTCAGTGATAACTCCATTTAACAGGGTGACTTTATTAATACTGGAATGCCAAAACTTTTTCAAGTTTTTGTGTTTTTTTTTCTTTTTCCTTTTTTGCTAGTGGTATCGTCCACATTGCCATCAATCAGCGGTTGGCAGTAGCTTTATTTTTTGTGTACATAAGGATCCTCACATGTAGTAGGGCGACAAATGAGTGTTTTAGAATAGTTTGGATTGTACATATATACACACAATTAATTAGGTTGTCCTAAGGGCATCTCTAACAGTTCACCAAATATTTCATTAAATTTGAGTAAAAAAAGTACGAATTACTCTATCTGATATCAATCACTCCACCGGTGAATTTGTAGCTGTCATCAAAACACAGGTCGTTCGGGGGGGTCGACCGGCAAGAGCAAATGAAAAACAAAAAAAATCTGCAACAAAAGTAGTGTAATCCCGGATGAGTTGCTCCAAACCATCAGATTAAGTTGACAAAATGTAACATGTTTTAATCAAGAGAATAAGTTGATATGAATGATAGCTTGAGAAGTTTCTGGTGCAGATTGTGGTTGAAGACTATAGATCGTGAAGATGGTGGCAAGACTATTGTGAAAGAGATGGTTCTTAATGAAGTTGATTCAATTATATTGAATTTGTTGAAAGAGTGGATTCAAGGAGGTTGAAGAAAGGGAAAGAGTGTCTCCAAAGAGCAAAAGAAACTGAGGTATGTTTTTTGATTTGTTTCTGCTAGATTTAGGCAACTCCAATAAGTTGCAAGGAAAATTTACAGGAAAATTTTCTTGAGAAAAATGAGTTAAAAGGAAATGTAAGGAAAATAAAATATAATGATGAAAAATATTTCCTTCAAAAAAATTGATACACATTTTTTTGCAAGACCAAAACACATGAAAGAAAGGAAAACAATTTTTACAAAGATATGATATTGAAAGTAGTTTTTGAGAGTAACAGAATTGGAATAGAGAGAGAGGTGGTCGACCGGTTAATGTAAAATTTTCACAAATTATGCTTTGAGGGGGTCATCCGGGAGGATGTCTAGCCAGTCGTCCGGTAAATCCACACTCAACGGTTATGCACAGTAAATTGCTGAAAGGTGCAAGACATCCTCAATTTGGTGAAAATTTTGAGATATTCTCAATTTGATGCAGGTTTGATGAAACCGTTGAAGACCAAAAAAGTATATTTTTTTACTAAATTTGAATTTGGTGATTGATTTGGTTTAACGTTGGAGATGGCCTAATTCACTAGAATACAATGACTTCAATATGGAAAGTTATGGGTTTAAATTTCAACTGCACAACCAAAATTCAACTCACTTTCTCAGTTGATTCAATCCTTTCCTGGAAAAATATACAAAAGTTAAAGATATAAAATAAATTATATTTCTTTATACACTAGTATAGGAATGAAGTTAACTAATTAGGAATAAATTTATAAAATTATGTAAAAATTATCATTATATATAAAAAGTGACTTTGTTATTTTTGTAAAATAAAGAACAAAATATTCTTTTTACCTTCGATCTCATAAAATTAGATTTCAATTCCACACTCATGAGATTGCTAATCTCCTCAATCTGATGAGACTAATTTAATCCCATAGCAATGTTTCAAAACAAACATAATTTTGTGAACCCACATTACTATTAGGCATTGTTTGGGAAGTGGGTTTGGGTGGATTTGGGCTAAAATAACCACAAAAAATGAAATAAGCTTTTTATTCCCAATAAGACAAAATATCACATCCAATCCATAATCATTACATTCTTTCTCTCACAAAAATGAAAATTGTTTGAGGGCTTTTGGGCTTCCTTTCTTCTTCTTTTTTTTTTTTTTCTTTTTCTTCCTTTTCTTCCTTTTCTTCCTTTTTTTTTTTTTCTTTTTCTTCCTTTCTTGCTTTTGAACACAGACAGAGGCGAGAGAGAGAAAGAAGAGAAGAGAAGAGAAGAGGAAGAGAGAAGAAGGAGAAAAGATGGGGAGAAGAAGGAGGAAGAGAAGAAGACGGTGATGGTGAGGGAGGAAGATCGACGGGTGATGGCGGTGATCGGAGCTGGAGTTGAATCTAAATCGAATCTGAATCTTTTTTTTTTTTTTGGCTGATGATGATGTGTTGATGATGATGATGTTGATGAAGATGTTGTTGATATATATATATATTTTTCTAGTGGATCTGATCTGAAGATGAAGGGGGGAAAAAATTTTGTTGGCTGTTGATGATGTGTTGATGAAGATGTTGATGATGTTCTTCTTCTTCTTCTTTTTCTTCTTCTTCTTTCTTCTTCTTCTTCTTCTTCTTCTTCATCTTCAAAACAGCAAAAAAAAAATAATAAAATAATAAAAAAAATCCAAAACGACGTTGTTTTGGATTTGGGCAAATTCGAGCTCGAAAATTTCGGGCTACGTATCACAACTGAAAGCCAAAAAAGCCAAAAGCCCTTCCCAAACCAGGCTTTTTAACCCCAGGCTAAAATAGCCAAAAAAGTCAAAAAGCCAAAAAAACTAGGGTGATTCTACTTACACCACTCTTTTACCTATTTACAGCCTCCATCTCATTACACCACTAAAAAAAAATTGAATTCTCATTACACTCAATATATTACCAAAACAAACCCTATAGTAAAAAAACTTTTCAGAACCTATCTCTTTACACCCATACTTTTGGAGGGAAAAGAAGAAAAAGAGAACGACGCAAGGAAGAAGAGTAGACAACACCGGCATAGAGGTGTTTCGGGGACGGCGTGGACAATTGAACTCATTCTTCTCATTCGCCAAAGGTAAGTGAAAAAACTCTTCTTTCTCTATCTATATTGATAAACATAGATATGTGTATCTATATATATATCGTCTATGTCATCATTTTTTTTCGAATAGACAAAGAATAGCACATTCCCAACATAACTTTGGTGGTTTTGATCTTGGAATTTAATTGGGTCTGTGATTTTTTGTGCTAGTTTTGAATATTGAAGTTCAGATTTTGGTTCTATGTTTTATCAAATTTTTGGTCCTCTATTTTGCCCACTGTCTCTCTTCTTTTTTTTTTCTTTTTTTCTTTTTTGAGAGTGATAGTTAAGTAGAAAGGGTTAAAGTTTTGTGGGTAAAGAGCTACCATAGAAGGTTGTCAATAGTTGTGGAAAAAATTGAATTTGTGGGTTAGAGTTTTGTGGGGTTCTTGGTTTTCATAAATATAATGGCTAGGTATAAAATTAAGAGTATGTCAGAAGCAATTTTTGGTTTTCAATTGTCAATCTTTAAAGATGGTGGTAATGATTGATTCCTTGGATATTTGATATATGAGGCAGGTTTTACATTATTCTTCAATTGAGTTCACTAGAAAACTAATCAATTGAGTTCACCTTGAAAGTAACACACATTTCCACACTTAGCTACTGCGTAAATTTTTTCCCCCTTGTTGTACTTCAAGATCATTAGTCCCCAACTTATTTTTCCCCCTCCAAAACTCTACAAATTGAATTCTTACAATTTGCTTAATAGAAGTATGGTACTGCTATACTATTATTTGTTCACATTGCCCAAGTTCCTTACTATTATTTTCCCACAAGCTCGTTTATGGGCATTTTGGAGCCCGTTGCATTCAAGCATTGGCAACTAACTTCCTCAACTTATATCCTACCAGGGGACTGAAAACATTTCCAAAAATTTAGTTAGCATCATCTAAAAGAGCATGCAAGCACTAAACTTGTTCTGATAATTACACTTCCTCAACATCGTAACCACCCAACAAAAAGAGTCTTAAGATAGATACAAATAGCTGACCATCAAAGTAAGCAACCAAATTAGTTTTTTTTTTTTTTTTTTTTTTTTTTGTTACAATGGTGTCAACCCATGTCTGTTTAATAAAAGTTAACATATAAAAAACACACACACACACATTAAAAATTTTCTTATTTAGATTTACATAAAGTCAATCATAGGTAAACATATATATATGAAAAAATAATTTAAAAAAAAAAGAAAAGTATTTATTATTGATAATAATTTAATATATATATATAATTCATTGCTTATGCAGAAATTGTATAGTTCATCAGCTCATTCTGAAAATGGAAATATGTTTATAAGTTCATAAAGATTAATAAATAGCTATTTAAATCCCCATTAATGTGATTCTAGAGTAAAGACATGTAGTGTTATCATTTGGCGAAGGTGTGAGGAAGAGAAAAATTTCCATGGCTCCAGCGCCCATCTGAATGTGTACGGGGATACCGTGAGTGGTATGCTTGTGTTTCGCACCGGGTTGTTCAAAATCCTACGCATCACTCTCAGTTTGATCCACGTGTTCAACGTCCTGAGAATGAATCCTGAGTGGGTAAGCAAATTGTGAATTAACTTTTTTTTCACTTTTAAGTGGTTCACCATAAATCAAACACCAAGTACGATTTTTTATCAATTTTTTGCAATGTAATGATAATGCTTTCAGGGTTGGTGCTGCAATCCATAGGCTCGGTCGTGATGAGTGTGTCTTGTACCCTGACATGCTGTATGAAACCATTGGTCAGATGCTGCAAGTTCTTGATGGACAGAGTTTGGGATTTACATCGACATGTACAGAGCATCAAGTCTACTATCTTAAACGTCGTAGGATTGGACCGTACATGAGGATTGGGATCTTGTTTTTTTTTTTTTTTGAGTCATAGTTATCTGTTGACCGTACATGAGAGTTGGGATGTAGTTTTTGTTTGATGACATAATTTTTCATAATGTCTAGCCCGTATAGATTTTGGGATATAGTTTTGTGTTGACTGTACATGAGAGTTAGGATCTAGTTTTTTTTTTTTTTTATGGCATAGTTTTTGTGAATGCATAGCCCGTACAGAATTTGGGATCTAGTTTTTTTTTTTTTTTTATGACATAGTTTTTGTGAATGCGTAGCCCGTACAGAATTTGGGATATATTTTTCCCTAATGGCATAGTTTTTGTGGATGTTTTGGATCTTTTTTTGTAAACTAGATGTTTGGTTAGACAAGTAATGAATTGTCATACTTTTTGTAAGAATTTTAAACAATTTCACATCTATTTTGTATTCAATATTTATGTGAATTAAAACTTATTTTGGTGAACATATGGATTTGTTATTGTTTGTAATGCATTGTAATGACATTAAAGTGTTTTGGAGGGATATGGTACCATTTGCTGGAAGGTTACATTGTTTTTTCAGTGCTATGGGCCAATTCAATGGCATATTGCTAAACAATTTCCATTATTCTAGTGTTCAGTTGCTGGAAACAATAGATCCCTCCAGCATTTAGCTACTATACATTTACAGAGCCACTTTCTCCTAAACAATGTTTTTTTATTTGTGATGGGCTTGTTCGGTAATACAATGCTAAACAATTTGAATTACTCTAGTGCCATGTTACCGGATAAAATTTTGTTTCCCAGTATTATGTTACCGTTCAATTGGATAATTTCAGTTCGCTTCCCAACAAAGCCAGTGGAGTCCACATTGAAGTGCCTGTTCGGTCACACAATGCGAAACAATTTTACAAAACTTCGGTGTTATAACGCCAGAATAAATTGTTTTGTCCGGCCTTTTGTTGCTATACATTTATAGAGCCACTTCCTCCCAAATAATGTGGTAATAATTTGTGTTGGGCCAGTTCGGTAATAAAATGCTAATGAATTTCAATTACTCCAGTGTCGTGTTACCAAACAAACTATTTTTTTCTAGCATTATGTTGCCATACAAATTGGATAATTTCAATTTGCTTCACAACAAAGTCAGTGGAGCCCACTGTGAAGTGTCTGTTCGGTTACACAATATTAGACAAATTACATTTGTCCAGTGTTATGTTGCTGGAAAAAATAGATTTGTCCAGCGTTCTGTTGCTATACATTTACAGAGCCACTTTGTTCCAAATGATAATTTGGGCCTGTTCAGTAATACAATGTCAACGAATTTGAATTAATCCAGTTCGATAAAAAAACATCCATAAATCAAACACGTATCTATAAAATCAAACATAAAAAGTTTTCATAAAATATTTCATAACAAAATCAAGTGTACGAATATCCATAAAAGCATCCATAAAATCTGTCATTATTTGCATCCATCAATCAAACATGTTATCATAATTAACTAATTAACTCTTTCAACTTCTTCAGAAGGATCATTTGTTGCGTCTCATCAATCGTTTGGAATTTCTCAATAGAAAAATCAATCTCTGTTTTGCAATCCAACTCCACAAATGCACTTTCTGAAACTGGAAGCATATCTAACTTCCTCCAATGAGGATTTACACACGAGAGGGGAATCGGTCGACCTTGTTGAAAATACTCAGCGATTTCCTGTGCACATGGCAACTCATGTGTATGTCGCAAAATGCAGCCATATGCAGCAACATCTATTCCCACACTATTCGATCTCTTTTGACTCTACCAATATTTTGTCCAAACTACAAATTGAAATAAAACCACGAAACTCAATGAACTCAATAGGTGTGTAGTTGTGTTGGACTACAATCAAACTCTGCTAAAATGAGGCTTTAATGTCTGCATGTTGCAATTCTAACAAATTTTGTATTTTGGTCCAAGATGTCTCAAAACTACCTTGACTTGATCCAAGTTGCCTCTTCAATTTAGCATGAGAACTCCCCCGCCTTACAAGTATGTATATTTTTCTATTTAATATAAAAATCCAAAAATTATAGCAATTCATAAATGCAATGACCATAATTTACCTGTTTGTAGCAGTATTTCCGAAATGCATATTACTATCTGTCCATGCTACAACAAATTTTTCCTTGTATGGCTCTAACCAATTGGTAGTAAACATACTTAATAGCTTCAGGATACGTACTAAATTCAATCTTGAGATTGGAAAAAAATTTCATTGAATTCTATTTCTGTTCTAACCAATACCAAAGCACTCCAACTATGCATGAACTTATCTTATTTATCTTTCTTCTCAAAAAACCTTCTTGCACTTCATCAGAACATTCTTTCTTGCTAATAGGCCATCTACATAAAAGATTAATGGTCATAGATAGAACTATTGATATGCCTTTCATCAAAGCCAACCCCCCTATCTGTATTAATGACGTTTGGAAAAGCAGTATTCTCCATAACAGTACGCAATATGCCTAAAGCCCCATGTATAGTTGTCTTCCTGTTCATGACCAAGATAAGCAAAAGCAACTGAAAATGTCAAGTCCGTTGATGTTACCACCAACAATCTCTAAGAGAGGGAGTCGATACTTATTAGTCTTGTATGTGCAATCCATAATCAACATATGTGGAAATGCACATAACAACTCCAAACTAACTGGGTGTGCCCAGAACAAGTCAGTCACCATCTCTCTATCATCACATCGATGCCACTCAACATAATTTTGAATCGACAATTTGCCCCAATAGTTGTTACATCTGTGATCTTCCTGTCATGCCCCAAAAATAATCCCAACATGGATAATATGTCAACTCACATATATTAATTATATACAACCATTCTCCATCCTTTATATCAAAAAGTCTCAATGGTTTATACAAAGGTTCCACATGCAAATATACATTCAATGATATGAGGTACACATGAATCTATAGCATGTGAAGCATATAGTTCTCAACAAAAATAAATAAAATGCCCTTACGGGCTACAACTTCCAAGGCAATAGCCCGGATTACACAAAATGGCTCTCTCGGGACCCATACCAAAATAGCCCTTGCTTTACAAAAATTACAACAAAAGAAAGAGTGATCTACTCTTCACCAAAACATATCCACACTCTTAGCTTGGCGAGATCACGATATCTTTACCTGCACCAAATCCCATAGGGGTGAGCATAAAGCCCAGTAGAGATTCTTACAAAGTATATACAGTTATGCAAACTCTAATTAACAATACAAATATCCATGTCATGCCATGCACCTTTTAAAGTAAATCCATTTCATGCTCTTTTAAAGATCACCCATCTTTCAATAAAATTTGCAATCTCAACTTATTTCAAAACTTCCAATTTTTAATCAATAGGGCGGTAAATACGACACTGGTAATCCCTAGGCTGATGTCTACAAGTAGACTCTACAAGTAACTACCAAATTGTCATTTTTACCGGTATTAAACCGGAAGGCTCGACACCTATCCGCGCGGTTTTCTGGTCTTTCACCATGGACACTCAGGCCAACTTATCAAGGATTAACTACACCCCCTATCCGAACTTACCACGTATTTACCCCATGCCCATTTCCATAGTTCTCATCACGATATAATCTTTTTCAAAGTAAACATTTTCCAATTCGTTTCAAGACATGCAATAATGATAATAAATCAAATGAGAACATGATGCAATACATGATATTTCATAACGTTTCTCTAATTCAAACATCTCTACAACAATATCGATTTACCACGTTTTTATCATTTCTTCCCCTCAATATTATTTTACAAATAACCATGCCAATCAATTTATGGCCACAACAACCTCTCATCATGCCAAATCTCAACAAGCTAGCCTCTTCAAGGCTACATATGATGTTTTTCAAACATTAACTTCAATGTTTACAATTCTCACTAACCAAGATACACAACCATTTGTCATTTTACAACAATTACACTTTCAAGTGTTTTAAACACAATGTTAAAACAACATCTTCATTCCTCAAGTATCAAATAAATTACCATTTTTGCAAACATATGAAAAAGTTCACTCACTAAATATAAAACAACAAGAAACCCTTGGACATGTTTCACATTATTCCAAAAATCCCCAAATTTCTACCGGTTTTATACCAAAAACCAAAACATCTCCCCAATTTCTTGGTGAACCCCTA
>JAXFYN010001043.1:0-60000 GCA_036172215.1 Camellia granthamiana
TAACTGCGGTGGTAAAGCTAAACGATAGGCAACCTCGCCAATCCTCTCAAGGATCTCAAAAGGGCCAATAAACTGAGGGGACAACTTCCCGCTCTTCCCAAACCTCATCAATCCCCGCCTAGGTGATATCTTTAGAAAGACATGATCACCCAACTCAAATACCAAAGGTCTCCTCCTACGGTCGGCATAAGATTTCTGACGACTCTGGGCTGTAACAAGCCTCTTACGGATAAGCTCAACTTTCTCCGTCGTTTCCCTTACCAACTCCGGACCCAACTGTAACAAGCCCGCGGGGGACCTCACTACAGCTCGGACTCGATTTGTGTCACGGTTCTTAGTCTGAACCAAAGAGTCCAAATCCGGCAAATCGTTTTGAGAAAACAGATTTTTTTGAAAGAAGTGCCAAACATGGACTGCTTTGCCAGATACAGAGTCACCACCTAAATATTTTATTTTTGGAGAAATTTAGGAAACCCTGACTCGTTTGCCTAAGGCCACGTGTCCGTCATCACCAAAGTTGCCTCGGCTCGGGAACTTGGGTATGATTAGGGAAGGTCACTTCGTGAGCACTCCCGCTTGCCCGATCAAAGATCGGCCTCTACTAACCATGATATCTAGTTTTGAAAACATTGTGTGTTCTTATTCCGATTATTAGCCTAGATTTACTATGTGATGCGCACAGCATACAAGTATAGACTGGATCGCCTGAATTGGAACAAAACATTTCATGTTTGTTTATTTGAAAATGGTTTGATGGTGCTACTTGCAAGTAGGCTAAGACGTGGATTTACCACCCTCGGGTGGGCTTAGAAAACATAGTTTTGCCACTATCTAGTGGGCTTAAAACTCACAGTGAATGAATTGTTCCAATCCAAATAACCCAACCTTCACCCACAGGCATTCAGGCAGTTATATCACATAATCATATAGCCTCATGGTAAGCATGCTATCATGGCAGTCACTCACACGCATGTAAGGATGCTAAAGCATAACCACTTACCAAGTACTCCAAGCCAAAATAGAAGCTAATTAGAAATCCATGCATGATCCTAAGTATACAGAATTGCCTAATGCAACACATGCAAAAATGCAACTAAGATAGGCTCGGCTATTCTAAACATGGCATATGGAATGCTACAGCTAACATGTATTCAACTTGGAATTGAAATACAATGCAGTTAGTATGATGCGCCGAGCCTGGTGCATGCAAAACAGATGAATGAATGCAAACATGCTATCATACTGTATGCTAATTGAAACATGCCCTAATCTAACCATCATAAGCTGGTAAATAAAAGAGAGAAAGACGTGGGGTTGGAAGACATACATCACACACACGCACACTTATTACAACATTGCCCTTGCGCGGAGGGTCCGAATAAATGATATACAGTCCAAATGAATAGTACAGTCCGAATAAGTACAAAACCCTAATTAATTAACAAATTAATCTAGGAAAGCAGTAAATTTGCATGCAAGCCTACGGGCTGCCTCAACTCTGCTCCGGATGATAAATGATGCATGCTTAAGTTGCCTTGTGCGGAAATCCACTGTGATGCCCCAATTAGCCTCTGTTTACAATTGAGCCTGGAATACTGCACGAAGCTCCAAAAGATTGCCGGTTTCTGATTTGCTGCAACAGAGAGCAAGAAGGGGGCATGGTAATGTATTTTCACATATGTATGCATATCTCGATTCTCGTGCCACCAATCACGCATCTCGATGCATGATGGCCGAGGAGTCGAATTGCACGACTCAATATGAAATGAATGCACATATAAACACAACAAGACCGAGACTCCATCATGGTTAATCCGAAGTGTCGGTGACCGGGAATTGAGACACGTTCCATCATTCGGAGTACGAAACGTCCCTCATTTCCCGTGCTCGGGCTAACTCCTACCCCAAACACAATGCAATATGCATGATTATGCATGAATGCAACTAATATACAACCTAACATGCACAATGCTATGAAATAGCATACACAATGCTCGATGTAACACGACGTACACAATGCTCTAACATACAATCTAGCATACGCAATGCTAGGAAATGGAATGGCATACACAATACACGATGGACTTACACCAACATGAGTGGACCTCAACCACACTCACATCAGTGGCCATGAGATGAAAATGAGACTATCGAAATGCGTGCACACATGTGCGCAAATCGAGGACCGAACCTAATGCACCAAATGCCACTTTAACAAGGCATGGCAAGGCACGGAATATGGCATACAAACATGCAAGTTCCAGCACTGAAATGTGATGCAAAATGATGCCGAAACATGGAAACATGGCACCCGATGCATGGAATGGTCCCGAAACACAAAACTAGGCACATGCATTGACCTATAGCTATACAAAACATGCATTATTTGATCATGAAGCATGAAGGCAGAACCAAGGCAATCCCAAAACATGAATATTTCTAGTTCAAAGCATGGCCAAAAGATGCTAGCAAGATTGACTAAAATAGCATGCAACTTTCACTAGCAAACATGGTTTACATGGCATGTATGTGAAGCAGGTGAGAACTCATCAAACCAGCAAAAATCAGTGAATAAAACATGCTAAAAAATGCCCAAATAACCTCTGAAATGCAGCCAACATATGCACAAATGATGGGTTCTTTTAGAGGGCATACAAAAGGGTTATTAAGCACATGCATCAAGAACACTTAGCATAACCAAATCAACTCTGAAAATCAAATATGATAGCCCTAAAACTCATCAAATTGGTCTTGAAATCAGTCAACAAAGCATGCAAGATAGGGCCTCTTTGGAAGGCCAAAAAGATCATTAAGCAAAACAAGGAGAGAGGGGGTCACCCCCCTCTGATTTTGGCCTTAAAGAACACACCTAAGCCACTGAAAATCCACTGGATTTCAGTGGCTAAGAGGCCAAACCAAGGCCAATGCAAGTATTCTAATGCATAGCCTTAATCGTGAAGAGATGAAGCATGCATAGGGGAAGATGACCCTAAACAAAGAATGGACCTTAATCAAACATGAAGATGATGTCAAAACAAGACTTTTTTCAGTTTAGGTCGAGGTCCAAAGAGGCTCACAAATAGGGCTAATGTATCATGCAAAAACAGCCCTAAAAGAGAGATTGAACAAACAGGGTAGTAAAAGGCCTCAAACAGCAAAAATCCCTTCAACAAAGTTGAAGAGGGGCTCAAAAAAAGTCACTTTACAGTTTATGGCAAATCTCAAATATGCTCACAAGTAAGGCCAAAATATGATGCAAAAATAGCCCCAAAAGAGAGATAGAGAGTAAGAGGCAATAGCTGGCCTCAAACAGTGAAGAGCCCTTAACAAAGTTGAATAGGGGCTCAAAATAAGGTATTTTACAGTTTGGCTCGAAGTCTAGAAATGCTCACAAGCAAGGCTAATATATCATGCAAGAAATAGCCCTAAAAGAGAGATAAAGGGAAAGGGGTAGCAGATGGCTTCAAACAGAGAAAAGTCCTTGATCAAACATGAAGATGAGCTCAAAATAAGACTATTTTCAGTTCAGGTCGGAGCCCAAAAATGTAAGCAAAATGGGCTAAAATATAGAGCAAAATAAGGCAAGAAAGAAGAAAAAAAGGACTTACCCTTGTAGCACAACTTTCCAGCAGTTTCTGGTCCAAGAAGAGGAGCTCCTAGCCTCTGAAAATCAACCTCAAGGTGTTGGAATGAAGGATGGAGGTGGTAGGCTATGGGTTGGTGTATAAAATGGCCAAGAAACTAAGGTTTTGGAGCTTGGATGAGAGAGGGAGGGAGGATTGTATGCAAGGGCTCTAACCAATTTTTGTAACCCTTTAAAATGGAGGTAAGGTGCTGGCTTTATAGAGGAGAGGTCAAGGGAAAAGGGGGGGAAAACCAATTTCAAATTTCCCCCCAAAAAGGCAAACCCTCGGGCAGAGGATCTAGGGCAAAACAGCTGGCACAGCTGTAATACACCAAGAGAGAGAAACATGGCCGGCCAGGTTCAGAAGGTTCAGGTGGCCGACCGGCCACCTCCCCTGGCCGGCCAGCCAGGTTCAAAAGGTTCAGCAACAATTGCTGGCCGGCCACCCCAAAAAGGTGGCCTCCCAGCTAAGTGCAATACAGCTATGTGGTTTAAACCCAGAAAATGTGAACTAGGAGAGAGAAAAGCTAGCTTTTTAGAGGGGTTCAAAAGGGTCAAGAACCATTGCTGGCCGGCCTACCCATATTGGTGGCCTCCCAGGTGTGTACAACACAATGATGTGGTGGAAAGTCAGAAAAAGTGGCCCGGGAATGGAAAAAGTCAGCTTTCTAGTGAAGAAAACGGGCGACGAAGAGCGATGAAGGAATAAAGCTGGTTTTCAGAACAATTGCTGGCCTCCCACCTTCCTACAACCTCTCTAACAATGAAAATAAGGTCTCCGCCAAAAATGAACCCAAACCGATGCAAAACGAAGGTTCGGGAGCCGAAACGCGCGATCTGGGGGCCCGAAAACTGATGATTAAGCACCGGAGGTGGCGTTCGACCACGAAGTTGGTCTCTCGGGCCACAGTGTCCCTCAAAAGGGAGGAAACAAGGTGTGTACCAAAAACCGAAACAAACGGAGGTGGTTAAGCAGTCCCGAACCAAGGCACACGGCCGACGGCTCCGAAAACCGGAAACCAGGCTCCAAACGGGAAAAATGGCCTACGACCATGAAGCGTAGCCTACGGCCACTGAGAGATGATCTACGAGACCTCTCCCTTCCTTCAGGAAGAGAAAACAAAGAAAACAGGGCCTGGTTCACAAACCGAGGCGAGGCACAAGAGTCCGGAAATCCGGAGGCAAGGCTCGCAGCCGCGACTCCGCAACCTCAGAACGAGCACAATATGCAACATCACCAAGCGATCAATCGGTGACGTATGAGTCTTAAGGTCGGTCAAAAATGGGGTGTCTACATTTACCTTCCAATCTCAATCTGTTAATCTCTAATCTCAGTTCATTCATTACAGTTAAACTTGATTCTGCAAATTTTCTTATATGGCGCAGTCAGTTTCAAAGTAGATTGCGTGCAACTGAGTCATTAGATTTTGCAACTGGATCAATTCCTTGTCCACCATTGCAAATCAAAGATTCAAGTGGTCTTGAAGTTCTAAATCCAAATCGAGCACAGTGGAACAAAATCGATGCTCATCTGCTAAGTTGTTTAACAGCTACACTCACACCTACAATTTTTTCTTCTGTTCTTCATTTGCAACATAGCTATGAAGTCTGGAATGCTCTCTGTAAACGATTCACAGTGTTATCTAGATCTCACATTCATTAAATGAAGAATCGCTTGACTCATCTGACAAAAGACTCACAGTTAATGGATGAGTATTTGACTTAGATAAAAGAACTTTCTGATCAATTAACTCTAGCTTCATTTTCTGTTGATGAAGAAGATCTGGTACTTCTCACTCTAAATGGATTACCAGATGAGTTTGATGCTCTTAAAACCACTATCTGAGCACGTGTTGAGTCTATTTCTATGGCAGAATTAACATTTCTTTTGAGTTCTTAATCGATTTACATTGAAGCTAAACAGAGAAAATCACAATCTCATGGGCCTTCAGTTGCTTGTGTTGCCCGGCGAGGTTCATCTAGTACTGCTTCTAGAGGAGGACACTCATCCTTTCGAGGTTTCAGAGGTGGTTTTGAAAATGGCTTTCGTGGTGGCAGTGGCAGATCTGCTTTTCGTGGCAGAGGTCGTCATTACTCCTCCAACTTAATTTGCCAAATTTGTGGTAAAAGCAGTCACACTGTAATAGACTGCTGGCATAGACTGGATGCAAACTTTCATTAATCCTTTTCCTCTAATTTTTCTTCTCTATTTGCTCCAGCATCCACTTCATCTGGCTATCCTTCTCCTCGAGCTTTTGTGGCTTCTACTCCGTCCACTGTCCCTGCTGAAGCTTCTCCCTAGTACCTTGATTCGGCTGCTTCTGATCATATTACTCATGATCTCTCTAATCTCAACATGTATCAAGCTTATCAAGGGCCTAATCAAATCACTGTAGGCAATGGTAATTCTCTTCCTATTCATCATACAAGTAAAGGCCTCATATCTACTCCTCATTTTTCCTTTAAGCTTAACAAACTTTTACATGGTCCTATCTCCTCCAATCTTCTCTCTGTGCATCAACTCACGAAGGATAGTAATTGCACTATTACATTTGATGAGTCTTCCTTTGTGATTCAGGACAAACACTCGAAGGGCCATTCTGCACAAGGGCCATAACGCTCATGGCTTATATCACTTTCCACATTTGATATCATCTTCCACTACTATTGTGCATGCACTTCCTGCACCATCATCTTATGCTTTATTTTCTGCTACTACTAGTCCTGTATCTGAGATTACTTGGCATAAGAGATTGGGTCATCCCTCTCAACTGAAATTTACAATTTTGAAAAAACACTTACCTATTGCTAATAATCATTCCAAGTCTTCTGTCTTCCCTTGTACTCATTGTAGTATAGCTAAAAGTCATAAACTTCTTTTCAAGCTTTCCAATTCTACTGTAAATAAATCTTTATCTCTTATTCATAGTGATGTATGGGGGCTATTTCATTCTTCTTCTTTTGGTTATAAATTCTATGTGTTTTTCATTGATGATTTTAGTAAGTTTACTTGGCATTATCCTCTCTGTTATAAAAGTGAAGTTTTCTCCAAATTTTTGGAATTTAAAGCTTATATTGAGACTCAATTTTCTACTAAATTGTAAGTGCTTAGGACTGATGGAGGTACTGAATTTGTTAATTCCTCTATGACTAAATTTCTGAAAGCTCAAGGCATTGTTCATCAATTATCTTGTCCATACACTCCTCCTCAGAACGGTGTCTCTGAACACAAACATAGACATATTATTGAGACAACTACTGGTTTGCTTCATCACTTTTGTGTTCCCACCAAGTTTTGGTTTGATACAGTCTCAACTGCTACTCATCTCATTAATAGACTACCCAGTGCAACTCTTTTTCTTAATTCACCCTATGAACTTCTTTTTCATCCTTTACCTGATTACTTTTTTCTCAGAGTGTTTGGATGCCAATGTTTCCCTTAGTTGAAACCCTATACCAGAAATAAGCTCCAGCCTAGGTCTACTCTCTGTGTCTTTCTCGGTTATCACTCCTCCTATAAAAGATACAGATGTTTGGATAAGGCCACAGATAAAGTCCATCTTTTTCGATATGTGAGCTTTAATGATGATATCTTTCCTTTTTATGTTGTATCTCCTGTCTCTGCTGCCTCTTCCTTGTCTACTCTTCAATCTTTCTTTTGGCTTGCTTCTTCTTTGCCCATTGTGTCTGTAGCTCATGTTTCTCTGCCTCAGACCTCTATTGCACTTCTCATTCTTACAGTTACTGCTACACCAGCTCAGCCTCCTCCATCAGCTCCTGCACCTATTTGGACTCAACAACTCTTTGTTGCTGCACCAGCTCAGACTACTGCTGCACCAGCACAGTCTATTCCTGTTCAGCCTACTACTGCACCAGCACAGCCTATTCTTATTCAGTCTATTTTTATTGATTTACTTTCTATTTATTCTTTTGCAAACATTTATCCCGCGGTCACTCATTCAAAGGTCCATGGTCTTGTGGCACATACATTCTCCACGTTTGTTGATATTGAGCCTTCTACTTACTAACAGACCATTGCCTCTCCACATTAGCATGCTACTATGCTTAAAGAGTACAATGCCTTAATAGCTCAAGAAACTTGGTCTCTTGTCCCTCTTCCATCTTCTAAGCAGTATATTGGTTGTAAATGGGTGTTCCGCATTAAAAGGAACAGTGATGGTTCCATTGCCAAATACAAGGCACGGTTGGTGGCTAAAGGTTTCTTGCAACAAGAAGGTATTGATTATACTGAAACCTTTAGTCCCGTAGCTAAACATCCCACAATTCGCATTTTGCTTTGTCTTGCTTTACATCATCACTGGCCATCAAAACAGCTGGATATTAGCAATGCTTTCTTATATGGTACCTTGGATAAGGAGGTTAAATGACACAACCACTAGGATTTGTCAATTCTTCTTCCCCACAACTTGTGTACAAATTACAGAAGGCTTTCTATGGGTTGAAACAAGCTCCCAAAGCTTGGTATTCTACTTTTTTCAGATTTTTGATTTCTCAAGGTTTTGTTAATAGCCACTGTGATAATTCTTTGTTCATCCATAAAACTTCTACCTCTATAACTATTCTTCTTGTGTATGTGGATAACATTCTCCTTAGTGGTAGCAATCTCTCTCATCTTCAAACACTTATCCACCATATGCATTCAGCCTTTGCCATGAAGGAATTAGGCGACATTTCCTATTTTTTGGGAATTTCAATTCATTCTCTTGGGGATTCTTATTTTTTTATCTCAACAGGAGTATGCTTCTAATATTCTTCTCAAAGCAGGCATGACTTCTTGTAAATCTTGTCATATACCTAGCTCCATGAAACCTCCTCTCAATCCTGTTACTTCCCTTCCTTTTGCTCAACCTCAGTTATATCGAAGCTTGGTTGGAGCACTGCAATATCTTACTATTACTTGTCCAGATCTTTCCTTAGCTGTCAATCAAGCATGTCAATACATGCATGCCCCTACAAATGGTCACTTTGCTTTGGTCAAGAGAATTCCTTGGTTTGGTAAAGGATCTCTCTCTCATGGTCTGTTTTTTCGTCTTAGTTCTTTCACCTTACAAGCCTTCTCTGATTCTAACTTGACTGGTGACCTCATAGACCAGAAATCTACTTCACGTTATCGTGTCTATCTTGGTTCCAATATCATATCTTGGTTTGCAAAAAAACAACCTACTGTTTCTGTCACGCCCCAAACTCGCCCCTAGAGGTTTGGTAACGAGACCGGCCAGTAATCCTAGATTACCACAGGCCTTTCTATACATAACATAAATAAAATGGGGCTCGCGGAAGCACATGCAAAAACTATAGTCCAAGAGCTGTGCATTTATATGAACAAGTGTATATACATGCCAAAAATGATAGTTACATAACATGATCAAGAACATTACATAAGTACAAGTCACAAAGAACAAAAGACAAAACCCTCCCACGGCCTTCCAGGCCTAGCTCCAGCTCGGAGGCCCTCAAAACTCCTAGTTAGGCTTCAAAACGGCGGCTCAGCTCGAGACTCCGCCTAGGCTTGGCTATTTGAATGCTCACCTATAATACATAAATACAAACAATGAGCTAAAGCTCAGCAAATAACATTAAAGTAAAGGGTTAGTGAACGAATTCCAACATTTCATATTTACAGTCATAAACAGTCAATAGTCATTAATGGCACAATCCACAGAACCTTTCATAACCTTTCATAACAGTCAATCCTTTAACAGTCAACAGTCTACGAGATCTCGTGACTGGCCATGGGCCTTCATCTTCATGCCCTAACCCATGACTGATCAGATCATGAGTCTGCATGTTCATGTCGCACCCATGACCTAACTATCTATGGATGCCATGCTAGCTTTGCAAAAAAGGCATTCGTTCACAGTTTAAAATCACCTTTCAAACATATCATATCATAACGTATCACTTTGAAACATAATTCATTATAACATATCTTTACAGAAACGTTACTTACAGTGGGTTTCCAATACCGGTTGCACGGTCTTCGAGGCTTGTCCTGCAATTAACATTATGAAACATTCCTTAACAGTCATTATTATCATACATTAAACCATTCATGCCTCTCTTTTCTTTCCTTCACTTTAAATTATGTCATTTCATTCTTCCTTTACTTCATTTCATGTTCATTTCATGCTCATGAGATGCTAAATGATGCAATTAACATACTAGAATCAATTATACAACTTTCCCGAAAAGTTCCTGAAAAAGGCCTTCTCGCTCGAGCGCCACTTTTGGCCGCTCGAGCGGACTGAAGAAAATGTCCAATAACTGCTGGAGGGTGATTTCTGCGCTCGAGCGGGCTTACCTCCGCTCGAGCGGACACTGCGAAACTCTGAAATTCTGGAATTCCTTCAAGTTTGAACCCTAAGCTTTCTTCTTCCCTTGAACAATCCATTCCCAATTCATAAAACCAAGTCCCAAAACCCTTGAAAAACAGTTTGAATTAACCATTATATCTTCAATTCAAAACTCTCATGGATCATAAACAAGATCAAACCCATGAACTAAGATGAAAAACCATAATCATGCACATGAAGCTTCATTTCTTAACATCAATGGAGGTTCTTTCTCAATATGATGATTCATGCCATAATCTTGAGATCAACATGCTAGATGCCAAGGATTAACAATCAATTTCATAAAAATCTTACCTTAATCACTTGATTTGGAGGAGTTAAGCTTGAGTTTCCCTTCTTCTCCCTTGGTTCTCCCTTTCTTCCTCTTCCTTTCCCTTGCTCCTCTCTTCTCACGATTTTCTCTCTTCTCTCTCCCAGATATTTCTCTCTTTGGTTTTGTTGAGTCAAACGAGGTCAAAGCCTCATCTTTATCCATATATATCATATAAACTCAATTAAGCCAATTAAGCCAAAAACATAAGCCAAACGGGACTTAACGATTCAGACGAAATTCAGTCCTCAATTAAATTTCTCAGATGGTTCTAAAAATTCCCAATATCACTTAGGCATATTCAATTTCATTTTCTGTACCCATTACGGTCTTCAATTTCAATCCAAAGTCGTAGTCTCAACAGATAATTTTCTAAATCAAACAGGTATTCTTCAATTAATTTATACTAACACATCATTAATTACCAATAATTAAATCACACAGTTCCGGGTCATTACAGTTTCTCGGTCCAGTACTGAGTCTGAATACCGATCTCTTGCTCATGCTACTGCTGAATTAAGCTAGTTACAGATGCTTCTTCATGATCTTTCTATTCTACTACCATTCCCCCTATTCTTTGGAGTGACAATTTATTAGCAATTGCTCTTGCCTCTAATCCTGGGTTTCACACACGCTCCAAGCACATTGAGGTGGACTGTCACTTTATCCGCAAAAGGTTACTGGAAAACAACTTGTTCTCAAATACATTTCCTCTATTGATCAGATTGCAAATACATTTACTAAGCCTTTGTCAGCTTCTCGTTCTCATTTTCTTCAATCAAAGCTCATGGTCCACTCCTCTCCCATCAGCTTGAAAGGGGCTGATAAGAATATTGAAGCAACTCCTATTGCAGCAGATCATCCAGCTGCAATAACAGCTGCAGCTCATTCAACTGCAATGACAACTGCAAGTTCAACTGCAGCTCATACAGCTTCCCTTAGTACCAGATCATGGCTCAACTTCAACTCAAGGCTCACTGACAGTTACACCTTCCAACTAACTTCCGTATCACATGGTGATTAGTTAGAAGTAGTTATGATTTGTTAAGGTCAGTTAGGTACCTCTTGTATAAATAAACTTTGTATCTTTGATATTTGTAATGAGAATTGAGTTCAAGCTTTTCATCAGAAACCTTGAAGAGAATATACCCCTCAAGTCTTGACCATCGGATTGAAATTTATGCTACATATATACTCATCATGCATGTGAGATCAATAACATGTATATGCAAACCCTCATCCCAGAAAATGATAGAATAAAAAAAGGAGAAATTACACATCAGTGAAATTTTTTAAAAAATATTTAAAATTTTAAAAATTTAATTATTAATATTTTTAAAATCTTTAATTGATTTGAAACTTTTTTTGAAAAACTAAGGCTGTGTTTGGTTGTGAATTCAAAACGTAATTCACAGGTGTGTTTCAGTATGATGTTTGATTGTGTGTTTGGAATCAACTTTCAAAACCTCTGCACAGAGCTCTGTATCTCAGCCGCGTTTTTTGTGAAAATTTTGGCTAGGGGGAAGACCGCCCGGACGTCCTTAGGGACATCCACCCAGACGTCCGCCCGAACATCCACCCGGATGTCCTCCGCTGTACAGAATTTTTTTTTTTTTTTTTTTTTGCAATTGATTTATATAATTGGGAAAAATATTTTCTGAAATTTTTTTAATTTTTAATGTGCTTTAAAATAATTTGAGTCGTATGTTTAGTTATGAGTTGTAAATTTTTGTATCACATATCAAATATCACATCACAATTCCCCACTCAAATCAAACCTCTTTTCGAAAACTATTTTCAAAACTCTTTACCAAACAAATTTTCTACACTCAAATCAACAACACACAAACTCAAAATACAACTCATACTCTCAAATCACATTTACAAAACACAACCAAACGCAGGCTAAACTGATATGTAATTTTCCCAAGGAAAAAAAAAAAGAAAAGAAAGAAAGAATACTCCTTCCAAGAAAATAAAAAATAATGCATGCGCAACAAAAATATAAAATAAAGAATAAAGAATGCATGCTATGTTCACCAATTCGTTAGGATGACTACGCTTCCATAGAGGGCATTCTTCTTGTTTTTAAATATATATAGAGAGTTTAATTTCCTTTTCACCAACCAAAAAAATATATAGAGAGAGAGAGAGAGAACATGACTGGGGCAACAACCCTATGTCTACGCTGACTAATGTACAATTAATTTAAAATAAAAATAAATGATAATGTTCTAATATCATCTCATCCTCATGGTTGTGGAAAATGAGCCCTGTACGAAATCCCAGAAAACCTAGAGATCAGAGATCTTGATGAAATTGTCAACTAGGAGGAGACTCTCACACACACCCCCTTTTCCACTCATCATGATGATTAAAAACCGTTTTAATAATGGACTTCTGATCTACCACCGCCCACCATGTTAGCTTTAAAAGACTAAAATTAGCAAAAGATTATCGGAAATGAGCCGTAGCTCGAATTGGTTGGCTCGAATTGGCTCGAAAGAGGGAGAGAAGAGAGGAAGAAGAGAGGAGAAAGAGACAGAGGAGAAAGAGGGAGAGAAGAGAGGAGAAGAGCCAGCACCACCGCCGCCGCCGAGGATCGTCACTGCTCGTCGCCAGCCGTCGTTGCTCGTCACCCGCCGTCGCTGCTCGTCGGCTCTGCCTCGCCTCCGCCCCCCGCCTCCAACCCCATTTGTTGGGCCCCCTCCAGTCCCTCCTCCTCCTCCCCCTCCCCCTCCAGTCCCTCCTCCTCCTCCTCCTCCTCCCTCTCCTTCCTCCCTCCCTCCCTGCTTCCTCCTCCTCCTTCCTTCTCTTCTCCTTCTCTGCTTCTGATTCGAGCCAATTTCGAGCTCCACCTTTCGAGCTACGTAGCACTACCGAAAGATTATATATTAACCTATGATGCATTGATTTTTGAAAAATTGTAAATTAGTGAGAAATGGAAAAGTAAATGCAAAACTACATAGGTGCAAGTGTGAGTTTTTATTTTATTTTATTTTATTTTGAAATGAATGTTCGGATCAACTTACGTACATCTCGACTAATTTTGAGAGCCTGAAATTAACGACCGAGTAAATCTTCTTTGGGTTATGATTCAAGTGATCCAAAAAAAGATACTTAGATATCAATAAGGTGAGCTTTCATATAGTTTTGACTTGTTATAATATAATCTAATTCTACGAACTTACTAATATCCTAGCGTGTGAGGAAAAAATACATATATATATATATATATATATGGCAGCATAATTTAAGTCAACGAGAATAATTGTTGTGTTGATTTTGGTTAATCTTCTATCATCTTTGTACATATTTGATAATACACTTTTGAAGTATGTCCTTAATTTTTCACTGCAGTTGGTGTGATAGTGAAAGTTGAGATTTTGTGAAGATAGTAGAAATTCCAAACAGGAGACAATATATATATACATATTTATATGCACACAATTTCAATGCATGCATGGTGAAGTCTTTTTTGTTTGGGGTTAAAGGCGGCTCAATCTTATTTGAAGTCTAAAGTTTAATAAAATTAATTGAAACTTTTTTATAATTTTTTACACTGCAATTTTAATTTTTTGATATTATAATTTTATTTAAAATTCATAATATTCACAATTAAAATAATCCTATTTATAATATTTTTACACTAAAAAAAAAAATAAGTGGGGGCTCCCCTACTTTGCAATCCTTAAGCGAACATCGCGAACATCAAAGTTGTCTATCCCTTACGTCGTCACTAATGTCGGTCAATTTTTAGATTATCTAGTCACTAGATAATGTGCTTGAGGCATTAACTGGAATATGGGATTGGCTGTCAACAAATTACATTTTGATTAAGTTATTACAATGACCCCAAAAAAGAAAAAAATGAATGAATTATATGACTTTTGTTTGTGAACTGTTGAACTCAATGCAAGTCACATGAAGAGGATTATTTTGTTTGTGAACTGACTTTTCCATGCTCATTTTAGTTTGTCTCTAAATTATTATGTCTTTTTACCTTAATACATTCATAATCATTAAATTATATTATGTCTTAAGATTTTCATGTTATAAAATTTACATGATTCAATAATTAATACAATAATAAGTCAAAATTTAAGAATAGAGAATAGAGAATCATTGACATGTCTCATAACCTTACTTAACAAGTAATAACAACAATTAATTTTTTTTAAATATATACATGTAAAAATATTATAGAATATATATAATTACTGTGTGTGTCAATTTCCGACCACACTGCCAATCAAGCACTCAGCTGGAGAACACTGGCAGAATAGGTTAAACCCGAACGACCTGTCACAAAAAGAAGAGATTCCGGCGGTGGTTCGTCCACCCGAGGGCACTCCGACGATCAAGTCAGTTATCTTTCAAAGATAGCAAAAGTGCTTAACTCACTATTCGGAGCATAAAAAACGTACTTTAGACTCATGGGAGTGCCTCTCTTTTATAGCCAACACAACCTAGTCCCAATAGAAGCCTAGCTTCAATGGACTTAAGATTAATGCTAATCTTGGACTTCCAGTAGGATTGGGATATACTCTCTAAGAGTCTTATCTTTATTCAAACTGAAGTATTCAAACTGAAGTCCTCTCTCATTCTAGGACTCTTGTCCCTTATCTACTTATCCCGGATTCCAGTATCTTCGCAGATAACCTCGACCTAGCCGAGATGATCTTGACGTCATGACCAAGACACGTGGCACCTCGGCTGACACTTCGGTGCACCTCGGCCATGTGTTGTCATTCAAAAATTATGTCCCCACAACTGCCCCCTAGATTCTATTACATCGGCATCCTGAGGTGATGGAACCTATATCATTCATTCCTTTAATCATGACCCCGGTTTAACTTCAGCTTGTAAATTTTTCTTAAAATTTCAACAAGTGTTAAACATGTCCTCGGTTTAACTTCAACTTGTAAATTTTTCTTAAAATTTCAACAAGTGTTAAACATGACCTCGGTTTAATTTCAACTTGTAAATTTTTAAAATTTCAACAAGTGTTAAACATGTCCTCGGTTTAACTTCAACTTGTAAATTTTTCTTAAAATTTCAACAAGTGTTAAACAAACCTTAGCTTGTAAATTCCAACTCCCAAGCATCATTCTCCAGCCCTCTTTGATTCGACGTGTCTTCTCAGATTCTCCCCTCCTTGATTCTTCATGCCCGACCTCCCGTGAAGGCCGGTGAAAATGCCCCTTTGCCTGTCGTGCTGAGGGACTGCAGGAACTGTGTCATGCCCCCCTTTCTGGGCATCTTTCTTGGCCGCTGGAATCGGCGTATCTTGTAAAGGGAACAGTGACCTCATGATGTTGTTCTGTATCATGAAATTGACGACCGTTTGCAGGTCTGCCAATTTGTTCGCAATTCCCTTTATCTCGTCGTCTCTCCGCAGGCATCTATCCTTCTATACCTAGAGGTCATCCTCGTTATAATACCCGCTTCGGTCTTATTTCTTTGGCACGTCGCTCTCCTAGCCGATGTCCTTTTTTCCGTGATTCTTATCACGAGTATCTTCGTTGCAGTTGTCTTCTTCGACGTCAAGGTCAATGTGTTTCTCGCTCCCAGTATGGGTATCGCCCCCAACCTTCTCTTTCTGTCCGTCGTTGGCCATCTATTCTCCTTTCTTTCCCACAGACGACGCCAAATTGTGTATGTCAATTTCCGACCACACTGCCAATCAAGCACTCAGTTGGAGAACACTGGCAGAATAGATTAAGCCCGAACGGCCTGTTATAAAAAGAAGAGATTCCAGCGGTGGTTCATCCACCCAAGGGCACTCCGACGATCAAGTCAGTTATCTTTCAAAGATAGCAAAAGTGCTTAACTCATTATTCAGAGCATAAAAAGCATACCTTAATCCCATGGGGGTGCCTCTCTTTTATAGCCAACACAAACCTAGTCCCAATAGAAGCCTAGCTTCAATGGACTTAGAATTACTGCTAATCTTGGACTCCCAGTAGGATTGGGATAAACTCTCTAAGAGTCTTATATTTACCCAAACTGAAGTCCTCTCTCATTCTAGGACTCTTGTCCCTTATCCGCTTATCCCGGATTCCGGTATCTTCGAAGATAACCTCGGCCTAGCCGAGATGATCTCGGCGTCATGACCAGGACACGTGGCACCTCGGCTGGCACTTCGGTGACACCTCGGCCACGTGTTGTCATTCAAAAATTATGTCCCCACAATTACTATACAAGGGAAGAGGAAAGGGGCTATCCAACCAACTCTAACTGTTTTATTTGATAAATTTTTTATTTTTATTTAACTTTTTTTTTTTTTTTGATTGGCAAAATAAATCTTTATTGATGAAATCAAACAAATAAGATAGAGAACATCAATAAAGAGAAGCTTAGAGGCAGATGAAGCTCAGAGCTAGAAACCAACAAAAGGATAAAAACAGAAAAACAGCAGCAAAAACAACCAAAACAGAACACTCAGCTGAAGAAGTACTCAGCTATAAACTCCAAAAGCAAAACTGCAATTCTGGCACAGACCAAGAGCATAGAATTCACCAAGAAAAACAGAAATCACACAGCAACCATCTCCACAGCCAGAGCATATCAGTAATCAACACAGAATTGCAGAGCTTCACCCAGCAAATCAACAGATCAAAGAACAAGGCAGCATGAAAGTAACTGACAGAGCAGTCTAACATATAGAAAGCAACTGAATGCATTCAACAGATCAGTCAGGCATATTGGAAGCAACAGATTAGTCACCCTACTGAGAGTATCATTATATTATGAACTGTACTGCAGCCCTGCACCCATACAGATCATACCCAGCCCTTCAAGAACAGCAGCGTTCTATTACAGATTGAAACAAAAACCTACATCTATACAGCCAGCAACCTAACAAATTGGACAAACCAGCCACCACCACCACAATTAGGCTTTGATCCTAACAAGATTATAGACAATGTCCTTCACAGAATACTGCGAACCTCCATAACTATGCTTACACCAAAGAGCTATCCTCACTTTCACCAACTCAGCCAAATCAAGCCCATCAACACTCTTTTCATGAAAAAGGCATTCATTCCTAGCTTTCCAAATTGACCACAAAACAGCTAAGGGAACAACTTTCCACATTGGTTGGATCGCCTTTTTGAATTTAAAACCAGCCCACCAATGCAACAATGCCTTAAGTGATCCCAGAACCACCCAAACCAGATCCCATCATTTCACTATATCTGACCACAATTTCCATACCACCGGACATGACAAAAGCAAATGGTTAATTGTCTCCTCCTCTGTTCTACACAGCAAACACACTGAATTAGCTTCCAAATTCAACACACCAATCCTTTTCAAAAAAGATAAAGTTTTAAGTCTTCCTTTCCAAGCTAACCAGCTACAAAATTTCACCTTGGGTGGGGCAATATTCTTCCACAACATATCAGCAACACCTACAACAGGACCTTTTGACAACATCCACCACTTCCATGTCAAACCCACAGAGTAAGAACCTAAAGGGTTGGCTAGCCATAAACAAGAGTCCTCTACTTGAACTGTAAGAACAGGTGCACCCCTAAGTACCCCCTGCAGCCTTACAACCTCCTCATCCTCCCAAGCTAACAGAGATCTTCTAAACAGAAACTTCCACTCATGTGCTGACCCTCTTCTGTGATTCATCTGCATAATTGTACAACCCTTCTCCTTAGACAGCCTGTATAGCCTAGGGAATTCCTCCTTCAGACACAAATTATTTAACCACTTATCCTCCCAAAATAGGAGTCTTTGCCCATTTCCTACAAGAAGCTTGAGATTAGATAAATAGTAATCAACCAACTCTGGACTAGATGCACCAAGGTGGACAACATCTGACTATAGTCTTGACACTAAACAGGATTCTGGAATAGTAGGTACCCAGCCACTAGCAGCCACACCATATTTCTATCTCAACATTTGTTTCCATATAGCTCTGTCCTCCACTCCAAACCTCCACCACTATTTAATCAAAAGGCAAGCATTGATTTCTCTCATATTTCTAAGCCCCAGACCCCTTTGTGATTTATCTATTTATATAAGAAAATGTTTTGGACCTCCAATTTTGGCCTCTCAAACTAACCTTTAGTGATGTGTCATAAGTCATATCACTTGAGAACCCCACTAAAATATAAAAACTATCCAATGAGTGTTTATCATGGCATTGAGGGTTGATATTAGGGGTCTAAAATTGATGGATATAGCATTAGTGGTTTATATATGTGTGTGTATAACATTTGTTAAGATGACTATCATATTTAAACTAAGAGTTTGGATTCTTTCACAAAAATTTAGTTTTTTTTTTTTTTAAAAAAAAAAAGAAGAAGAAGAAGAAAAAGTAAGTAGAATCCACACCATATTAAGTGGATCGTAGTAGGATGATGTTTACTGAAAAGAGTTGATTTATTAAGAGAGAGAATTTTAAATGTAAGCACAAAATCAATATATCTCATGACTTAAAAACACATCTCAATTCATTAATGCATGAATTTAAGTCTTATTAGTGCATCATAAGATATGATAACCATTATAAAAATAAATAAAAATAAAAAAATTACAGAAAAAAATTATGATATAACTAGTATTAAATTAGTTGTGTGGTTCATGGGTACATGGAAGTAACACCTTAATCTAAGGTCAAACACGCAACGATGCAAGAAATATAAGAGGGGAAATATTTTCTACAATCCACACACTAGAGTGGAATGTGTCTAGGTTGGGAATGTAGAATCCATCACAAATTCTATTACGATGATCTAAGTCATTCATCTTAATAAATTTTTATGTGTAGATTATCTATGAAAATAAAATAAAATAATGAAAAATAAGTATGATATAATAGAAATATGATGAAAACATATGGCTACGATTATCAGATTAATTTAATTTTTTTCACATAAAGATTCATGAAAAATGAACGACTCAAATTATCTGAATGGAACTGATTAGGGACCTTACGAACCCGAATTGAATGCATATGGATTAGATGAGACTTGTGTTTCAAATATAAAACCAAATCCTTTGTCATATTTTCCCGTGTCCCTTTGTGCTAAGCTCTCTTTTTCACAAGATTAGAGTCGGAGATAAATCTTGTAATCAAATCAATGTTTAAGAGATAAGAAAAAGTGTGACAAAAGATCATTAATTGGATTTGGGAATCTTGTTAAGCCTTAAACACGACAAGATGGTTGGCCCTTCTGAGTGGGGATATCTCAGGTATCTTTCGATAATTTGAGATGTTTATTTTGTAATGGTTGTAGAAGAATTCATAGCAAATTACTTAACTCCTTTTTTATTGTTATTTAGGTAGAGGGCATTGTAATGCTATATTTACAGCATTATTATAAAGGTAAATAGATTGTAAGGGCATGTACACGAATTGACCATAAAACCCTACTCAATAAGTGAAACACATTTGTTATCCGCTCTTAAATAGTCATCTATTAACGAATCATCTTATTAGAAATAACAAGACATCTCTAAAGAGTGTGGCGAGGCCATACGAAAAAAAAAGAAAAAAAAGTCAAGTCAATTAGATATTAACAACCTCAAATCATTTATTTTTTAAAATAAATATAATCCGATCATATATATCTGTTAATATTTAATAAATCTAAGTTGGACCCACTTCCTGGGGAGCACCCCATTTCCTCTCAATCTTTAACTTTTTGAGCCAGAGTAGAAATAAATAAAGAAAAATAAAATATAAAAAAAAAAAGTTATAATTTTTTTATTTTTTAAGTGTATTTATGTTAGGTGTGTCTAATAAATAAAAAAATTACTTAAAATATTAAAAAAATTAATAAAAATAAAAAAATATGAAAAATAAAAAGGTAAAATTTTTTTTAAAAAATACTTTTTAAAAAGTGAAAACAAGCAAATAAAATGGTATCCATTTTGGAATCTATCTCTGGGTATGAGCTTTTCTTTCAATGATGATTGGGTTAGATAGATGGATATAGGTAAAGACTTTCACCAAAGACAAAGCCAAAGTATATATATATATATATATTTAGGTTAAGTTTGGCAACTCTAATATAATCTATCTTTTTATTTTTTTATTTTTTTTTTATTACATCATTTCTCTATTTTTTTATATATTTTTTATAAAAAGATAAAAAATACATTTATTTAGATCATCCCAAACAACACCTTATATTAAAGAAGAAGATAAAAAAATAGAAGAAGAAAGTAGGAGGTGTGGACTGGAGGAGCAAGCGTCGCCGCTGCAAAGTCACACGTTGGAGTTGGACACCTTCCAATACAATACAATACTATAATATTATTATAATATAATACAATATAATTTAACACAACCAACCACCATCAAATCTCACTCACCCTCTCCCCCTCTTTCCTCATTGTATAATCAAGTTTAGCTATCTTAAATAAATACATATTTTTTATCTTTTTATTTTTTTCCATCACATCATTTTTCTATTTTTTTACACATCTTTTCGTAAAAAGATAAAAAGTACACTTATTTAGGTCATCCCAAACAACCCTTAAATATAAACTGTAGTTTAGACCTTTTTTTTGTCCTTTTTTCTTTTTTTGGATGGTTGTGGAATTCGAATGATAGTTTGTATATATCATCGAAATTGATATATAGGGTAAACTACAAATATATTTTTTAAAATTTATTTAAAATACAATTTGTTATTTGTTATTTTAAAAAAGTACACATATTTTTTATTTGACAAAATTAATTGAAAAAATAAAATTCATGACTGTTCTCCTATACAATGATAAAATTATCTGAATTATTAATTAAAATAAATTCTTGTCATCATTACAAACTGTGAATTGAATTGATAATTTATTAATAAAATCGATAATTTTTTATGAAATTATAAACTTTAAGGAGATGGATATAATTTTTAAAATTATAAATAAATATAATTAATTAAGAAGATAAGTAGTAAATACACAAATAAAAAACTTTTACACATTTTAAATGATGTTTGTTTGACTTTATAGATAGCATACTTGGATTAGCAATATGGTGAACTTCACGTAAATAATGAATGTTTAGTTGGCAAAAATAACTATGAGTTTCACCGTACTGTCCATGGGTGAGATTGGTACCCAATCACATGCGATTTCAGCTGAAAAGATTATTTTGGTCCCCCTCTTTATTAAAAACAACACAGGCCTTGTTTGGTTTGTGTTTCTCAAAAATTTTTAGAAAAAATTCTCTACAAATAAGTATTTAAAAGTAATCAAACCAAATAAATTTTCTCAAAAAAATTTCTCAAAACTTATTTAGTTTACAAGTTTTCCAAACAAATCTCTCTCTCATACACATCAAATCAATTATTTTTTCCAAAACTCTCTCTCAAAAGAATTTTCCAAAACATCTTTTGAAAAAAACCAAACCAAACAACTTTTCATATTTTTTATCTCTAAAACTCATCTCCCAAACTCAAACCAAACATACCCGCTTGGAAAAGGTACATACAATATGTATCTTATACAAACAAATATAAATTTTACTTTATCACATAATGTGGGGATATAATTATTGAGTGACAATACTGTTGGAAAATTGATTTATATAAGGTATATTTTGGGCCGACTTTGAGCTCAAAATTGAGTGGACCCCAAACGTCTTTTGGGGTGGGTCCGAAGAGGTGAAGTATTTCTTGCCTCGTGGCAAGTCACACGAAGAAGACGGAACGTCAAAATCATTTATGAGTGAATGGGAAGTTAACGTCGTTTTCGAGTCTAACATTAATTTTTTAGATAAAAATTTTTTGAATTTTTTCAATAAAAATTATTGTGGGAATTTAATTTAATTCTAAATTCAAATTTTGAATTCCTAAATGGTTTCCTAAAATTTGTACCTCTTTCTTTATTTATTAAACTATTCAATTTGTTTAATATATATATATATTCAAATAGTTTAATATATATATATATTCCAAATAGTTTAATTTATAAAGTTCCTACAGGTTTGAAATCTGCACCAACCAACCACCAACGGATCTTTTTGTTTGAAAGTTTGTTCTATACAACGGACAGATTCAATTTTCAAACAGAACCTGTTCAAACTGTGTCACATCTGTTCGGCAATTTTTTTGCACCTGTTGGGACAGATTTTTGGTCACTTTTTGTGCCTATATATAGATCCACTTCCTGCAGTCCAAGGACATCCGAAAATCAGTCAAAATTTGGTCTCATTGCTGTCTAGATATTTCTACTTTTGCATTATTCTTCATTCTAGTTTTAGAATAAATATTCAGAGAGTTAGATCACATGTTTGTTTCGCCGAACAATTTGTTTTGGAGTGCTACTACAAATTGATTAAAGATCATTATATCTTGTGAGATAGACGCCACTCAACCGTAAGCACCATAGCGGGGCGAATCTATCTTAAGGATAGAGTGTCACACACTCGACTTGGTCTTTTAATTTTTGTTTAGTTCAACAAAATAATTTCTGTAAGTTTTATTTTATTTTGTTTGAATTAATTTCAGTTTATTTTATTTACATTGAAGATTGTTCCAACAATTTTAAGACAGATTCGAATTTATTCTGTTTACAGAATTTTTTCGTTTGTTTCACTTTCTTCTTTTAAGAAAATTATTTTCTGTGGATTTACAAAATAATATTCTGGTTGGAAAAACAAATAGTGATTATATGCTATTTGACATATAGTAGTAATATACTGTCTATTTTCTTTGACAACTAGTGGTACGATACTGGTGTCATTAACAATTCAGAATATATTTTTGTCAAATTTTTTCAGAAATTAATTTTGGGTTTTAGAAATTATTTTCTGTGTTTTCATTACTTAAAATTATGTTTTAGTATTTTAATTATTGAAGTGTTACAGAAATTAATTTTCTATGTGGAATTAATTTAGTTGAATAAAATTTTATTTTATTTCCAAATTCATTGAAAAATAAAAGTTATATTCTTATTTCTTTTATTTTACAGAATTTAATTTCCTGTGTGGAATTAATTTGATTGAACAAAATTTTATTTTATTTTCAAATTAATTGGAAAATAAAAGTTACATTCTTATTTCTTTTATTTTTTACAGAATTGAATTCTGTGAATTTGGTTTAATTTTCTGTGTAGTGTAAATTCTAATTATAATTTTGTTTTATAAATTAGAATTAATGGCTACTGAAACAAATGCCCAAACAAGTACTACTGTGGTGGCTGCAATTGCACCAACCCCCTCTCATGTGGTGACAGTACCAATAAATCATGGAGAGAAGCCAGAGAAATTCTCAAGAACTGACTTTTAAAAATGGCAACAGAAAATGTTGTTCTATCTTACAACTTTGAACCTGACTCGTTTCCTCCGTGAAGATGCTCCTATCTTGAAAGATGATGAAACCGACAGGCAAGTGGTTGCTGCGGTTGATGCCTAGAAACATGCCGATTTCCTTTTCCGGAACTACATCTTGAACGGACTTAAAAACACATTATACAACGTCTACAGTCCTATCAAGACAGCAAAGAAACTTTAGGAGTCTTTGGAGAAAAAATACAAAACAGAAGATGCCGGCTCAAAGAAATTTGTGGCAGGTAGATTCCTGGATTTTGTAATGGTTGATTCAAAAACTGTGATCAGCCAAGCTCAAGATTTTCAACTCATTCTGCATGATATTCACGTAGAAGGCATGTCTCTCAGTGAATCCTTCCAAGTTGCAGCCTTAATTGAAAAATTACCAAAAGGCTAGAAGGAATTCAAGAACTACCTCAAACACAAGCGCAAAGAAATTTCTATGGACGAATTAATTGTGCGTTTGAGGATTGAGGAGGACAACCGCAATTCTGAAAAGCGGGCTAGTAAGCATCCTATGGAGTCTAAGGCAAATGTGGTGGAACATGTTTCAAAAACCAAGAAACGAAAGTCTTCTAGAGGAAGTTCATCACAAGGCTCTAAAGGGGGGGGGAAATAAAAAGTACAAGTTTAATAGCAAACGTTACATCTGTGACAAAGAGGGACATCGGGCCAAAGATTGCAGTAGCAAAGGCAAAAGCAAAAGAAGAACAAGCAAGAAGCCTGCTCAAGCCCACATGACTAAAGTGAACAATATTTCCAATGGTATAGATGATATCAATCTTTCTGCAGTTGTTTCCGAGGCAAATCTTGTCGGAAATCCTAAAGAATTGTGGGTGGACACTGATGCTATTCGCCATATTTGTGCCGACAAAAAGATGTTCACATCTTATTCTACAGTGGACAATGGTGAACAACTTTTTATGGGCAACTCCTCAACTTCCAAAGTTGAAGAACAAGAAAAGATTGTACTTAAGATGACATCTGGAAAGAAACTCACTCTCAACAATGTGCTGCATGTACCGGACATTCGCAAGAATTTACTTTCCAGATCTTTGTTGAGTAAGAATGGGTTTAGGCTGGTTTTTGAAAGTGACAAGTTTGTACTTACCAAAAACGGGATGTATGTAGGAAAAGGTTACATGTCTGATGGCCTTTTCAAGTTAAATGTAATGACCGTTGTACCCTCAGTTATTAATAATACTACATATTCTTCTTACTTGCTTGAGTCTTCAAATTTATGGCATGGTAGACTAGGACATGTTAATTATGGATCTTTGCGTAGATTAATTAATATGGAATGTTTACCTAAATTTGACTTTGATTCAAATCATAAATGTGAAATTTGCGTTGAGGCAAAATTATCTAAAACTCCTTTTCATTCAATTGAAAGAAGTACGAAACCACTTGAATTAATTCATAGTGACATTTATGATTTCAAATCAATTCAAACTAGAGGTGGAAAAAAATATTTTATCACTTTTATAGATGACTATACTAGATATAGTTATATTTATTTAATTCGAACCAATGATGAAGCTTTGGAAACTTTCATTCAATATAAGAATGAAGTTGAAAATCAACTTGGTAAGAAAATCAAGAAAATTAGAAGTGGTAGAGGTGGTGAATATGAATCACCTTTTGGTGAGTTTTGTAAAGAACATGGAATAATTCATCAAACTACTGCTCCTTACTCACCTCAGCAAAATGGAATTGCTGAAAGGAAAAATAGGACTTTAAAAGAAATGATGAATGCCATGTTAATAAGTTCTGGATTACCTCAGAACTTGTGGGGGGAAGCAATACTTTCTGCTAATTATATACTTAATAAAGTACCCCGAAAGAAAGTGAATCAAACAACTTATGAATTGTGGCATGGAAGAGTACCATCCTACAAATACTTAAAAGTGTGAGGGTGTTTGGCTAAAGTGGCTATTCCTAGTCCTAAAAAGACTAAGATAGGTCCTAAGACCATTGATTGCATTTTCATTGGTTATGCTAAGAATAGTAGTGCATATCGGTTTTTGATTCATAAATCAGAACATACCGAAATACATGTAAATACTATTATTGAGTCTCGGAATGCATCATTCTTTGAACATATATTTCCAAATAAGACTAGACAAGAGACTAGTAACAATAAGAGATCTCATGATGCTATTACTAGTCAGGATCAAGAACATGATCAAGAACAAGAGTTAGATCAAAATGAGGAAGAGGAACTTAGGCGTAGTAAACGTGCTAGAACCTCAAAATCTTTTGGTCCAGATTTTCTTACATATTTGTTAGAAAATGAGCCTTTAACATTTAAAGAGGCTATGTCCAGTCCTGAAGCTCCTTTATGGAAAGAAGCTGTCAATAGTGAAGTTGAATCCATCTTGCAAAATCACACTTGGGAATTAGTGGACTTGCCACCAGGTTGTAAACCTCTTGGGTACAAGTGGATTTTCAAAAGAAAAATGAAAGCAGATGGATCAATTGACAAGTACAAGGCAAGACTTGTGGTCAAAGGATTTAGACAAAAAGAAGGTCTTGATTACTTTGACACATACTCACCAGTTACTAGAATAACATCTATTAGAATGCTAATTGCCATTGCATCTCTATACAATCTAGAAATTCATCAAATGGATGTGAAAATCGCTTTCTTAAATGGTGAGTTAAATGAAGAAATTTACATGGAACAACCAGAAGGTTTTTCTGTTCCCGGAAAAGAAAAGAAAGTGTGTAAATTGGTTAAATCATTATATGGTTTAAAACAAGCGTCAAAGCAGTGGCATGAGAAATTTGATAAGGCAATGATGTCAAATGGTTTTAAAATTAATGAATATGACAAATGTGTTTATATTAAAAACACAGACAAAGGTTATGTCATTGTATGTCTTTATGTAGATGATATGCTCATCATAGGTAGTAATAATGACATAATTAAAACTACCAAGAAAATGTTGAATAAACATTTTGACATGAAAGACATGGGCATTGCTGATGTAATTCTTGGTATGAAAATTACCAAAACATCATAAGGATATGCTTTGTCACAATCTCATTACATTGAGAAAATACTTGACAAATTCAACAAAGATGATGATCATCTTGCTAGAACTCCTGTAGATGTTAATTTGTATCTTTCTAAGAATGTGCGGGAAAGTATTTCTCAATTAGAGTATGCCCAAATTATTGGAAGCTTAATGTACTTAATGAATTGCACTAGCCCAGATATAGCTTATGCAGTAAGTAAATTAAGTAGATATATGAGTAACCCAAGAGTAGAACACTGGAAAACAATTACAAGGGTTCTAAGATATCTCCGATTTACTCGTAACATTGGGTTAAATTATACTAGATATCCAGCAGTCCTTGAAGGTTACTGTGATGCAAACTGGATATCGAATACTAGAAACTCAAAGTCCACCAGTGGGTATGTCTTTATTCTTGGTGGAGCGGCTGTATCTTGGAAATCTTCCAAACAGACTTGCATTGCTAGGTCTACTATGGAATCAGAATTCATAACTTTAGACAAAGCGGGGGAAGAAGCAGAATGGCTTCGCCACTTCCTTGAAGATATTCCAATATGGCCAAAACCAGTGCCTGCTATATGCATACATTGTGATAGTCAATCAGCAATTGGTAGAGCACAGAGTCATATGTATAACGGTAAGTCTCGACACATTCGTCGTCGACATAATACCGTAAGACAACTACTCTCTAATGGAATTATTTCTATAGAATATTGTAGACACCCCATTTTTGACCGACCTTAAGACTCAGACGTCACCGATTGAGCACTCGGTGATGATGCATATTGTGCTCGTTCTGAGGTCACAAAGTCTCAGCTAAGAGCCTTGCCTCCGGACTTCGGGACCTTTTTCGTGCCTTGCCTCAGTTTGCGAACCAGGTCCTCTTTTCTCTGTTTTCTCTTCCTGAAGGGAGGGAGAGGTCTCGTAGACCATCTCTCAGTGGCCGCAGGTTACGTTTCGTGGTCATAGGCCATTTTTCCCGTTTGGAGACCAGTTTCCGATTTTCGGAGCCATCGGCCGTGCGCCTCGGTTCGAGACCGCTTAACTACCTCTGTTTGCTCTGATTTTTGGCACACACCTTGTTTCCTCTCCTTAGAGGGACACTGTGGCCCGGGAGACCACCTTTGTGGTCATACGCCACCTCCGGTGCTTAACAGTCAGTTTTCGAGGCCCCCGGCTGCGCGTTTTGGCCCCCGAACCTTCGTTTTGCATCGGTGTGGGTTCATTTTTGGCATGGACCCTATTTTCATTGTTAGGAAGGTGGTAGTAGGGTGGGAGACCACCTTTTCTTCTTGGAGACCACCTTTCCCCAATCAGCCGATTTTTCTTGGCAGATAGGTGGTCTCCCTCACTTTTGAGCCACAATTTCGGGTCTCCCATACCACCATTGTGTTGCATTCATCTGGGAGGCCACCAATATGGGTAGGCCGACCAGCTTTTTTTCCTGACCCTTTTGAACCTTGCTAGAAAGCTGGTTTTCCTCTCTCTTGGGTCACATTTTCTGGTCTCCCATACCACCACTGAGTTGTTTTCACCTGGGAGGCCACCAATATCGGTAGGCCGACCACCTTTTTTGACTTGGACCTTTTGACCTGGCTGGCCGACCACAAAAGGTGGCTGGCCGACCACCTGGCCTGGTCGGCCGACCACTTGAACTGGTCGGCCTACTCCTTCCTGTTTTGTCTTCCTGAGTTGCTTCCAACTGTGCCAGCTAGGAGGCATTTGCTGCATCCTCCATACACGTGTATAGAGGATGTTTAATCTTGCTTCCAAGCTTCCAAGAGAAGCTTTAGACCTCTTTGGCTATAAGAGAGACCCTCCTCTCCACTTGCAAGGGTTGAACATTTTGGTCTCAAGATAGATACACTTCTCATCATATCTCTACATCCCAAGCCTCCAAGATAGATACACTTCTCATCATATCTCTACATCCCAAGCCTCCAAACTCCGTTATTCTTCGCCATTTACACTACACCTCCAAGCACAACACCTCCACTATCATCCCAAGCACCTTGGAGGTCATTTTCAGAGCTTGAGAAGTCACTTTCTTGGTCCAGAGCTTGCTGCCTTGTTGTGCTACAAGGGTAAGTCTCTATTTCCCCCATTTTTGACATTGTTTTGCTCCATAGTTTAGCTCTATTTGCAAGCATTTTCGAGCTTTGACATGAACTAAAAAGTGTCTTATTTTGAGCTCCTCTTGAAGATTGTTTAAGGACATTTTTCTGTTAGAGGTCATTTACCCCCTTGTATGTTCCATCCCTTTTTTAAGGCTTATTTTGCTTCATTATCTTAGCCTTGTTTGCTAGCATTTTCAAGCTTTGACATAAACTGAAAAGTGTCTTATTTTGAGCTCCTCTTGAAGATTGTTTAAGGTCATTTTTCTGTTTGGGGTCACCTTCCCCCTTGCATGCTTCATTTCCTCATGTTTTGAGCCATGCATTAGAGTATTTTTGATGGCCTTGGTTTGGCCTTTTAGCCACTGAAATCCAATGGATTTTCAGTGGCTAACATGTGTTTTTGAGCCCTAAAATCAGAGAGGGGTGACCCTCTCACCCCTTGTTCTCTTTACTAGCTTTGTTGGCCTTCCAAAGGGGCTTCTATTTGCATGTTTCAAAGCCATATTTCAGGCCCTATTTGGTGAGTTTTAAGGTGTAGGCACCCCATTTTTGACCGACCTTAAGACTCAGACGTCACCAATTGAGCGCTCGGTGATGTTGCATATTGTGCTCGTTCAGAAGTCTCAGAGTCGCGGCCATGAGCCTTGCCTCTAGACTTCCGAACCCTCTTCTGTGCCTTGCCTCGGTTTGCGAACCAGGCTCGGTTTTCTCTATTTTTCTTCATGAAGGGAGGGAGAGGTCCAGTAGACCATCTCTCAGTGGCCGTGTGCTACATTTCGTGGCCGTAGGCCATTTTGCCCATTTCGGAGCCCGGTTCCCGGTTTTCGGAGCCGTCAGGCCGTGTGCCTCAGTTCGGGACCGCCTAACCATCTCCGATTCCTCCGGTTTTTGGCATGCATCTCATTTACTCCCTTTCGAGGGACACTAGGGCCTGAGAGACCCACTTCATGGCCGAATGCCACTTTCGGTGCTTAACGGCCTATTTTTGGGACCCCGAACTGCGTGTTTTGGCCCCCGAGCCTTCGTTTTGCATCGGTTTTTGTTCATTTTTGGCAGGTACCTCTGTTTTATTACCGGGAAGGTCACTGAAGGGTGGGAGGCCATCAATTATCTCAGCAACCAGTTATGCTCCTCTGGCGCCCTCCGACGCCCGTTTTTCTCACTTCCGAGCCAATGTTAACCACCCTAGGGCCACCTTCTTCAACCCCAAACCACATATTTGTGTTGTACACACATGGGAGGACCCTAATATCACATGGCCGGCTAATAATTCCACCTGACCCTTTTGAACCCCTCCTAAAAATGGCTTGTTCTCTCTCCTGTTTTAGAGTTGCCAATTTTAAACTACATGGCTTTGTTGAGGGCACATGGGAGGACACCTTTCTCTGGTGGCCGGCCATTAAATCAACTTGAACCTTTTGACCCCTAGCCGGCCGGCCATGGGGCAACAAAAATGCCAGGCCGGCCAGCATCCTCAGTGTGAGTACTTTACGGCTGTGTGCTGTTTTCCCCAAAAAATATCTCAATCCGGGGAAAAGTGTTGGAGAAAAAGTTGATACCTTTTTCCCTCCACTTTCTTCCCTCCTTTTCTCCCCCATTCTCTTCTATATAGAGGGCCTCCCAACTCAAAGAACAAGGTTGGAAAAATTGCCTTGAGCTCATATACACATATCTATCTCATTTCTCTCAAAATCCCTAAGTTCCAACCACATTTCTTCATCACTACCAAGCACCACCACCACCACCACTCCATTCCAGCACCAAGGAGAGGTTTTCCAGAGGCTTAGAGGCAGCAAACTTGGTCCAAGGAGCAACCAAAGCTTTGGTCTTCAAGGGTAAGTTCACTTTACCCTCTTTTTGGCCTTATCTTGCACCAATTCTCTAGCCTATTTTCTTACTTTTTGGGGCTCCAACCCTAACTGAAACTAGGCCTTTTTTGGGCCATTCTTCATGTTTGTTTAAGGGCTCAACCCTGTTTGAGCCCCCCATTTGGTACTTGCTTCAATACCCCTTGGTATGTCACATTTTTGCATGAAATTTCTAGCCTATGTTTGATCTGTTTTCGAGCATAATGTAAACTATAAGTGGGCCTATTTTGAGCCCATCTTCAACATTGAAGAAGGGCTCACCCCTTTTTGGGCCCCCTATCTTGCACTTACTTCATAATCCCTCCTATTTACCGTAAATTTGCATGATTTTTTTGGCCTATATGTAAATTGTTTTGGAGTGTGCCATGAACTGTGAGTAGGCTTATTTTGGGTCCCTCTACAACATTGTAGAAGGGATCAATACTTTTGGGGGCCTCCATGTTGTACTTGCCATTATACCCCTCTTTGGCCCCCATTTTTGCATGCTTTTTTAGGCTTATCTAGCTTCTGTTTTGGGCCATTATCAGGACTGAAAATGGCCATATTTTGACCTTCTTGGCATATTTTATTAAGGGCCTTTGGCTGTTTGGTGTTTATTTTGTATACCTCATGTTATAGCCTCTTTTGAGCCTCATCTTGCATGACATTTTGAGCACATTTGTATACTGATTTTGGGGCTGTCATAAACTGTAAATGTTCATATTTTTGGTCCCTATTCAGTGTTGTAGAAGGGTATTTTGTTGTTTGGGCTTTGGATTTGCCATCTACTTCAATACCCCTCTCTTGGCCCCTATTTTTGCATGCCATTGTTGCCCTATCTATGCTTGCTGTTTGGCCATGTTTTAGACTGGAAAATGCTTGTTTTGGGGCTGCCTTACTACTGTATTTTCATTCCATGTCCATATTGTGCATGCATTGCATAGCTATAGGCTATTTCGGGTGCCTAAATTCGCATTTCGGGACCATTCCTTGCATTTGGTGTCATTTCGCCATCTTTCGGGACTGTTTTCCCCCATATTTCGGTGCTAAAATTCCATTGGCATGTTTGCATATCATTTTCCATGTCATTGCATTCCGTATGCCATTGTCTCGGTTTGCATGCCCGTGTGCACGCATTTCGAGGCACTTCACTTTTATCCGACGGCCTCTTATGTGAGTGTGGTTGAGGTCCACTCATGTTAGTGTAAGTCCATTTTGCATTCTGTATGCTATTTTAGTGTCATTGCATTCTGTATGCCATTGTCTCGGTTTGCGTGCCCGTGTGCACGCATCTCGAGGCACTTCACTTTTATCCGACGGCCTCTTATGTGAAGTGTGGCTGAGGTCCATTCATGTTAGTGTAAGTCCAATTGCATTGCGTATGCCATTTTATGCCTTAGGATCATTTCCTCGGTTTGCGTGCCCGTGTGCACGCATTCCGAGGCATCTCATTTTCATAGCATTGTGTACGTTAGGATTGTATCTTAGTTGCATTTCATACATATCATGCATATTGCATTGTGTTCGGGATAGGAGTTAGCCCGGGCACGGGAAACGAAGTGCGTTTCGTACTCCGAGTGACGGAACGGGTCTCAATTCCCCAGTCACCGACACTCCAGATTATCCGTGATGGAGTTAGGTTTTATTGTAGCATTCATATGCATTCATCCTATATTGAGTTGTGCAATTCGGCTCCTCGGCCATCATGCATCGATATGCGTGATTGGTGGCACGAGGATCGAGGCATGCATATATCTGTGAAATACATTGCTATGCCCCTTTCCTGCTCTCTGTTGCAGCATATGAAGAATCAGCAGTCTTCCGAGACCTGGCACGCTTTTCAAGGAACGTTGCGAAACAGAGGCTAATTGGGGCATCGCCGTGGATTTCCGCGCAAGGCAGCCCAAACATACATCGTTCATCAGAAGCAAGGCAGTCCCTGGCTTGCATGCCAGTTTATAGTTTTCTTAGTTAATTTGTTAATTAATTAGAAATTTGTATATTATTCGGACTGTATATTTCTGACTGTATTATTCTTTTATTTGGGACTGTATATTTATTCGGACCCTCTGCGCGAGGGCAATAATTGTAATAAGTGTGGGTGAGTGTGATGTATGTTTTCCAACCCCACGTCTTTCTCCCTTTTATTTCCCAGCTTATGATGTTTAGATTAGGGCATATTTCAATTAGCATACAGTATGACAGCATGTTTGCATCATTCATCTGTTTTACATGCACCGGGCTCGGCGCATCATACTAACTGCATCTGTATTTCAATTCCAAGTTGAATACGTGTTAGTTGTAGCATTCCATATGCCATGTTTAGAATAGCCGAGCCTGCTATAGTTTGCATTTTTGCATGTGTTGCATTAGGCAATTCAGCATACTTAGGATCATGCATGATTTCTAATGTAGTTTCTGTTTTGGCTTGGAGTACTCGGTGAGTTTTTATGCTTTAGCATCCTTGCATGTGTGTGAGTGACTGCCATGATAGCATGCTTGCCATGAGGCTAATTGCTTATGTGATATAACTGCCTGAATGCCTGTGGGTGAAGGTTGGGTTATCTGAATTGGAATAATGCATTGATTGTTTGTTTTAAGCCCACTAGATTGTGGCAACACCATGTTTTCTAAGCCCACCTGAGGGTGGCAAAATATGCATTTTAAGCCTACCTGCGGGTAGCAAACCATCGTTCAAACAAACATGAAATGTTTTGTTCCAATTCAGGCGACTCAGTCTATACTTGTATGCTGTGCGCATCATATAGTAACCTAGGCTAATAACCGGAATAAGAACATACAATGTTTTCAAAATAAGATATCATGGTTAGTAGAGGCCGGTCTTTGACCGGGCGAGCAGGGGTGCTCACGAAGTGACCTTCCCCAATCGTACCCAAGTTCCCGAGCCGAGGCAACTTTGGTGATGACGGACACGTGGCCTTTTGGCACCGAGTCAGGGTTTCCTAAATTTCCCAAAAATAAAATATTTAGGTGGCGACTCTGTATCTGGCAAAGCAGTCCATGTTTGGCACTTCTTTCAAAAAATCTGTTTTCAAAACGATTTGCCGGATTTGGACTCTTTGGTTCAAGATTTAGAACCGTGACATTTGAGTCCTTCGAACTGTAGTAGACCCAATATCGAACCAGAACGGGGGGGGAGGACTCGCACTCCTCGCCCCGGGATGCGTTCGGGGACGTCAACATAAGGTCTGCGTTAGCTCTGTCCAGAGTCCATTTTCCCATATAAAGTGTCTATTTTGCATGTGTAGAGCAATCCTATTCAAGGCCTTTCAAAGGGGCTTTCACTTGCATGCTTCCTAGACTGATTTCAGGGCCTTTTTGGTAGGTTTTAGAACCCTCATAACCTCTGTCTAGAGGTGGTTTTGCCATTTTGTATGTCTATCTTATATGCGTAGAACAACCCCTTACATGGCCCTCCAAAGAAGCCTATCATTCTTGCATGCATTGACTGAGTTTCAGTGGGTTTTTGGAGTTTATTTGACATGCCATGTTTCTGTTTTTGGCTGGTTTGGTGACCTCTCTTGTGCTTCATATACATGTAGTGTAAACCATGCTTACTAGCCTATGTTGCATGTTGTTTTGGCCCTTCATGTTAGCACTTTTTGGCCACGCCTTAAACTGATCTTATGCATATTTTGGACTGCTTTAGCTCTGTTTTTGGGTCTCATGGTCGAATGATATTTGTTTTGCATGCTTGTAGTTCAATACCCATACTTAACTTTGAGTTTTGAGGCTCATTCCATGCATATACTGAGGTGTGTTCATATTTTGAGTCCATTATACATCATATTTCAGAGCTTATATGAATGCCATATCCTCATGTTTTCTCCTCTTTAAGTGTGCTTGAGAGTTGTGCATGAATGCCTTGTTTTCGGACCATTGAATGAGCTCCATTTCTTTGCATTCCGAGCCATCATTTTAGGCCATTTCCCCACTGTTTCAGACCTGCCTAGGGTCTGTTTGGGGTTGGTTTTGCCACTGGTGCATTGCTTTGTGTACCTCTAGTGTGACGCACTTCACTAGTTTCGGTATTCGGGCCATCTAGCTTGCATTGTGTGACATACTTACATGTTTCGGGACCATCTTTTATGCCATTTCAGAGTTGTATCATGTGCCATCCTATGCCATATTTCATCATTTGCCATGCTTAGTTAGAGTTGGATATTGTGCCTTAGGATCGGTCCTTTGTATTCGTGCATGTTTGCATGTATTTCGGTTGTCTCATTTTCATGTATGGCCACTAATGTGAGTGTGGTTGAGGTCCACTCATATTGGTGTAAGTCCATCTTGCATTATGTATGCCATTTTAGTCCATAGCATTGCGTATGCTAGGTTGCATGTTAGTGCATTGTGCATGCCATGTTGTGTCACGTGCATTGTGTATGCCATTTTAATCCATAGCATTGCGTATGCTAGGTTGCATGTTAGTCGCATTGTGTATGCCATCTCATTGCATTGTGTTTGGGATAGGAGTTAGCCCAAATATGGGAAACGAGGGACATTTCGTACCCGAAGTGACGAAACGTGTCTCAGTTCCCGGTCACCGACACTCCGGATTACCCATGATAAAGTCTAGGCCTTGTTGTGTTGTCATGTGCATTCATTTCACATCGAGTCGTGCAATTCGACTCCTCAGCCGTCATGCATCAAGATGCGTGATTGGTAGCATGAGGATCGAGGTGTGCATACATATGTGAAAATACTTTGCCATGCCCCTTTCTTGCTCTCTGTTGCAACAAACCAGAAATCAGCAGCCTTCTAGAGCTTTGCACAGCATTCCGAGATCAATTGCAAACAGAGGCGAATCGGGGCATCACAATGGATTTCCGCGCAAGGCAACTCGAGCATGCATCTTTTATCATTCGGAACCGAGCTGAGGCAGTTAATGAATTTGCATACTAATTTACTTGCTTTCCTAGTTAATTTGTTAATTAATTAGGGTTTTGTAATATTTAATTATTCGGACTGTAATTATTTATTCGGACTGTATTATTTATTCGGACTCTCCGAGCGAGGGCACAATTGTAATAAGTGTGCGTGCGTGTGATGTATGTCTTCCAACCTCACGTCTTTCTCCCTTTTATTTACCAGCCTATGATGGTTAGTTTAGGGCATGTTTCAATTAGCATACTTATGCTCGTATGTTTGCATCCATTCATCTGTCTTGCATGCACCGGGCTCGGCGCATCATACTAACTGCATTGTATTTCAATTCCGAGTTGAATACTTGTTAGTTGTAGCATTTCACATGCCATCTTTAGAATAACCGAGCCTATTTCTAGTTGCATTTTGTATGTGTTGCATTAGCCATCTTAACATGAACTAGGATCATGCATTGATTACTAACTAGTTTCTGTTTTGGCTCGGAGTACTCGGTAAGTGTTTATGTTTTGGCATCCTTGCATGTGTGTGAGTGACTACCATGATAGCATGCTTACCATGAGGCTATGTGCTTATATGATATAACTGCCTGAATGCTTGTAGGTGAAGGTTGGATTATCTGAATTGGAATAATGCATTGACTGTGAGTTTTAAGCCCACTAGATAGTGGCAAAATCATGTTTTCTAAGCCCACCCGAGGGTGGCAAAATCTGCATTTTTAGCCTACTTGCGAGTAGCAAACGCTTTAAAAAACAAACATGAAATATTTTGTTCCAATTCACGCAACTCAGTCTATACTTGTATGTTGTGCGCATCACATAGTAAATCTAGGCTAATAACCGGAATAAGAACGCATAATGTTTTCAAAACTAGATATCATGGTTAGTAGAGGCCGATCTTTGATCGGGCGAGCGAGGGTGCTCACGAAGTGACCTTCCCCAATCGTACCCAAGTTCCCGAGCCGAGGCAACTTTGGTGATGACGGGCACGTGGCCTTAGGCAACGAGTCAGGGTTTCCTAAATTTCCCAAAATAAAATATTTAGATGGCGACTCTGTATCTGGCAAAGCAGTCCATATTTGGCACTTCTTTCAAAAAATCTGTTTTCAAAAACGGTTTGCCGGATTTGGACTCTTTGATAATTCATCGTTCTTGCATTGCACTCTGTGAGATTAGATACAGGACCGTGACATTGAGTCCTGAACTGTAGTAAGCCCAAATGAACAAAACGGGATTTCCCTCCCGGGATGTTCAGGGATGTCTATAAATATGTTAAGTCTAAAGACAACATAGTGGATCCACTAACCAAAGGGTTAGCAAGAGAGTTAGTTGAGAATTCATCGAGGGGAATGGGACTTAAGCCTATTAATTAAGAGTTACCACAACGGCAACCCAACCTAGTTGACTGGAGATCCCAAGATCTAGGTTCAAAGGGACAACCAAGTTGTGAATAACTCAGAAGGATCACTGGGGAGTCTAACTCCTACCCATTTCTATGATGAAATAGTAATGTCTGCAGCGTTTCAGGTTAAGTAAAATTTTAATGATTCTTATATCTAGGTAAACCTAATAGAGTATGGCAGGATACTCTTCATAAGAATCACCTATGTGAGTGTGAACTGGGCCGGTTCTATAAGATTTGTGAAGGGCTACAAGTCTTTAGAGCACTCATGAAAGACCAGGTTGTTCAGGGCCAAAATGAACACAATAGTGAGAACTAAACTGTGTCTGGGAATATACTGTATGAGTTCTATTGTCTTGGTTTACACAAACGGCTGAACAGTTCAAGACATCATGTTCACTGGTTAGCTAGTAAATCCGATAGTGTCTCACAGGGGAAGGTTCAAAGCCAAAAGCTACCTATCCTTTGCAGAATATTACCAATTTCTGTACTCTCTGTAATTAGATCATGTTGTTGCATTTTCTCTCCGTCAAATTCCATTCATGTGGGGGATTGTTGGAAAATTGGTTTATATACGGCATATTTTGGGCCGACTTTGAGCCCAAAATTGAGTGGAGCCCAAACGTCTTTTGGGGTGGGTCCGAAGAGGTGAAGTATTTCTTGCCTCGTGGCAAGTCACACGAAGAAAACGGAACGTCAAAACCATTTATGAGTGAATGGGAAGTTGACGTCGTTTTCGAGTCAAACATTAATTTTTTAGATAAAATTCTTTTGAATTTTTTCAATAAAAATTATTGTGGAAATTTAATTTAATTCTAAATTCAAATTTTGAGTTCTTAAATGGTTTCCTAAAGTTTGTAATTGTGAGAATTTAATTTAATTCTAAATTCAAATTTTGGGTTCCTAAGTGGTTTTCTAAAATTTGTACCTCTTTCTTTATTTATTAAACTATTCAATTTGTTTAATATATATATATATATATTCAAATAGTTTAATATATATATATATTCCAAATAGTTTAATTTATAAAGTTCCTACAGGTTTGAAATCTGCACCAACCAACCACCAACGGATCTTTTTGTTTGAAAGTTTGTTCTATACAACGGACAGATTCAATTTTCAAACAGAACCTGTTCAAACTGTGTCACATCTGTTCGGCAATTTTTTGCACCTGTTGGGACAAATTTTTGGTCACTTTTTGTGCCTATATATAGATCCACTTCCTGTAATCCAAGGACATCCGAAAATCAGTCAAAATTTGGTCTCGTTGCTGTCCAGATATTTCTACTTTTGTATTATTCTTCATTCTAGTTTTAGAACAAATATTCAGAGAGTTAGATCACAGGTTTGGTTCGCCGAACAATTTGTTTTAGAGTGCTACTACAAATTGATTAAAAATCATTGTATCCTGGGAGATATACGCCACTCAATTGTAAGCACCATAGCGGAGCGAATCTATCTTAAGGACAGAGTGTCACACACTCGACTTGGTCTTTTAATTTTTGTTTGGCTCAACAAAATAATTTCTGTAAGTTTTATTTTATTTTGTTTGAATTAATTTCAGTTTATTTTATTTACACAGAAGGTTGTTCCAACAAATACGTGGCCGAGGTGTCACCGAAGTGTCAGTCGGGGTGCCACGTGTCCTGGTCATGACGCCGAGATGATCTCGGCTAGACCGAGGTTATCTGCTGAGAAACCAGAATCCAGGATAAGCGGATAAGGGACAAGAGTCCTAGATTGGAAGAGGACTTTAGTTTGGGTAAAGATAAGACTCTTAGAAAGTTTATCCCAATCCTACTAGGAGTCCAAGATTAACAGTAATCCAGAATCCATTGGAGCTAGGCTTCTATTGGGATTAGGTAAGTGTTTGTTATCTTTGAGAGAGGCACCCCCATGAGTCTAAGGTATGCTTTTATGCTCTGAATAGTGAGTTAAGCACTTTTGCTATCTTTGAGAGATAATTGACTTGATCGTCGGAGCGCCCCCGGGTAGATGAACCACCGCCGGAATCTCTTCTTTTTGTTGACAGGTCGTTCGGGCTTAATCTATTCTGCCAGTGTTTTCCAGCTGAGTACCTGTTTAGCAGTGTGGTCGAGGTTTGACACACACAATTTGGCGCCGTCTGTGGAAAAGAAAGGAGAATAGATAGCCAACGACGAACAGAAAGAGAAGGTTGGGGACGACACCCCTACTGAAAGTGGGAAACATATTGACCGTGACATCGAAGAAGACAACTACAACAAAGAGACTCGTGATAAGAATCACGGAGGAAAGGACGTCGGCCATGAGGGCGGCGTACCGAAGAAATCGGACCGGAGCGGGTATTATAACGAGAACGACCTCCAGGTATGGAAAGATAGATGCCTGCGGAGGGACGACGAGATAAAGGAAATGGCGGACAAATTGGCAGACCTACAAACGGTCGTCAATTTCCTGATGCAGAACAGCGTCATGCAGCCACCGTTCCCGCTACAAAATACGCTGATTCCAACGGCCAAGAAAGGTGCCCAGAAATGGGGCAAAAAACGTTTCCTGCAGTCCCTCAGCATAGCGGGATCAAGGTACATTCTCACCGGCCTTCGCGGGAGGTCGGGCATAGAGAATCCCAGAAGACACGATCTCGGTCTAGATGATTAAGTCCGAGAAGAGAAGAGCTTAGCTTAAAGTGAGCAGATCCCAGATTCCAAAAGACAAGATCTCAGCCTAGATGATTTAGTCCGAGAAGAGAAAAGCTCAGCCTAAGTTAAAGACTTTTTATATAAGGTCCACAAAGGAGTAGGTGGAAGCCATGCAGAAGGCTGGAGAATGATGCTTGGGAGTTGAAATTTTCAAGCCAAGATTGGTTTAACACTTGTTGAAATTTTTAAGAAAAATTTACAAGTTGAAGTTAAACTGAGGTCATGTTTAATACTTGTTGAAATTTAAGAAAAATTTACAAGTTGAAGTTAAACTGAGGTCATGTTTAACACTTGTTGAAATTTTTAAGAAAAATTTACAAGTTGAAATTAAACTGAGGTCATGTTTAACACTTGTTGAAATTTAAGAAAAATTTACAAGTTGAAGTTAAACCGAGGTCATGTTTAACACTTGTTGAAATTTTAAGAAAAATTTACAAGCTGAAGTTAAACCGGAGTCATGATTAAAAAAAGGAATGATATAGATTCCATCACCTCAGGATGCCGAGGTAATAGAACCTAGGGGGCAGTTGTGGGGGACATAATTTTTGAATAGCAATACGTTGCAGAGGTGACACCGAAGTGCCAGCCGAGGTGTCACGTGTCCTGGTCATAACGCCGAGATGATCTTGGCTAGGCCGAGGTTATCTACGAAGAAACCGAAATCCAAGATAAGCAGATAAGAGACAAGAGTCCTAGAATGGGAAAGGACTTCAGTTTGGATAAAGCTAAGACTCTTAGAGAGTTTTTCCCAATCCTATTGGAAGTCCAAGATTAGCAGTAATCCTAAGTCTATTGAAGTTAGGCTTCTATTGGGATTAGGTAAGTATTGGCTATAAAAGAGAGGCACCTCCATGGATCTAAGGTATGTTTTTTATGCTCTGAATAGTGAGTTAAGCACTTTTGCTATCTTTGAGAGATAACTGACTTGATCGTCGAAGTGCCCCCAGGTGGACAAACCACCGCCGGAATCTCTTCTTTTTGTTGACAGGTCATTTGAGCTTAATCTATTCTGCCAGTGTTCTCCAGCTGAGTACCTGTTTGGCAGTGTGGTCGGAAATTGACACACACACATAAAAATATAACTACATCATTCATAAATTTTACAATAAAAATCATAATTTTTCTTAAAAGTATGTTTTAAGGAATGTGTATTTTAATAATTTTTTAAATTGTTTTGCGTAAATTCATTTATTTATTTTCAATCAACTAATATCATTACACTAGTACATATGCAAACATATTTTAACCTAATACCACTACAGCAGTAACACCACAACTCAATCTCACCGTATTTATAATTACACTCTGCCTAATTCAACAATCAAACAAAGCATCAGTGTCAAGTCACTAAATTCTCTCAATTTAATCTTAAGCTGTATCTTTTTTTCTTTCTTTTTTTTCCAAACTTTCAACCTAAGTAATTTACTTCTATTTATCAATTTTTCAAAATGAAGAATGCAAGTCAGTTCCGTATATAGTCTGATAACATTAAGAAAAAAATTGTTATATATGACTAGTTTATTTTTATTATTTTACATCATTGGGAGACTACTTAAATAATTGCAATTGGGTCTTTGAAAGTAACCATTAAAATTAATAAACATAAATAATATCTAATCAGTCCCAGGATAATTATTTAATAATTAATAATTGCAATTTGTTCTTTGAAAGTAACCATGAAAATTAATAAACATAAATAATATCTAATCAGTCCCGGGATAATTATTTAATAATTAATAATTGCAATTTGTTCTTTGAAAGTAACCATGAAAATTAATAAACATAAATAATATCTTATCAGTCCCAGAATAATCATTTAATAATTATGGAATATCATGCTGACCTATCTTTTGATAAGTAATTAAAGAACAAATACTCAATGTGAGTTGTAGGTTTTTTATTTTTCAAAAATATCACACAAATTATTTAAGGGAGCTTTTTTGATAAATTCTCTTTCTAGGAGTTTTATTCCATCCAACCCATGTTCTTTTCTACTATTCCATTAGATCTTATTTGAGGTAAGAAGACCAAAACACCTTCAATCTCTCATGCCCCCTATTAATGTTGATATTTAATGTTGATTGTCATTATATTTTGGTAGTTCCCATGCATGAGAATGTTGACCATCATTATATTCTTATTAATTTGAAATGAATTTTTACATGATGTGAATATTCACATCATGTAATTGAAATGAATATTCACATCATTATATTCATATTAATTTGAAATGAATTTTTGTCATTGTATTATCAATTACATGATGTGAATATTCATACTAAAACATATAAATGTGAACGTTCACATCACTATATTAGATGAGAGAGAATGTTCACATATTGTGAACGTTCACATCACTACATGTTGTGAATAAGAATGTGTTATCAATTAAAAATATAATAAATGTTATTTTTAATGTGTTGTCAATTAAAAATAAGAAGGTTCACATGTTGTGAACGTTTGCATCACTACATTAGATGAAAGAATTTTTCAAAAAGGTGTTGTGAACGTTTACATCAGATGAGAGAGAATGTTCACATTATTTTTAATGTGTTGTCAATTAAAAATATATTCACATTATATAATAATATAAAATAATAACATCAATATTATTTAATTTGTGTATAAAATTTCATATGCATTGGCCCTTTCCCTTCTCTCTCCTCCCCCCACATTAAATATCAACATTAAATATAAGAGCATAAGAGTCTAAGAAAATAATGTAAATAAAAAAAAAAAGAATTTTATAGAATAAAAGTATAAATACATGAGACTAAGTGGGTTAAAAAAAAAATTTATACACTTCTTAAATTAAAATACTTCTAAATGAGATTTATTAATAAAAATCCCATTATTTAATGTTTTTCTGGAGCACCAGGTTCACCCTTGTATTGACCCGCATTGCACGTTAATTGATTCCACCATTTGACCTTTTAAGCCTCCGTTTGGGAAGTGGGTTGGCTTTTTAGCTTTTTGACTTTTTTGGCTATTTTAGCCTGGGCTTAAAAGTTTGGTTTGGGAAGGGCTTTTTGACTTTTTGACTTTTTTGACTTTTTTTGTGAGAGAGGAGTGTAATGATTATGGATTGGATGTGATGTTTTGTTTTTTGTGGCTAAAAAAGCCTATTTTGTCTTTTGTGGCTGAAATAGCCAAAAAGCCTGGCTTTTTGGCTTCCCAAACGGAGGTAAATCATGGAAATTATTATATATATTTCACAATATGTCATGGAATTTTTTTTTTTTAATTTGTTTTTTTAGATGAGTCATGGATTTTTAAATTTGAGGACCATATTGCTGTTGTGTGAACCACTCAAGCTAAAACTTTTGTAATTTTCAAATTAATGTATGTAATTTTCTAAAAGCAACCCTCCAAAATAACATATTATGGCTTGTCTATATTTTCCTTATAGATGAATTATACTAACGGTTCTTATAGTTTAGAACTCGTGTCATTTTAATCTCTGACATTTTAATTGTGATACATTTGATTCTAAATTTTGAATCTCGTTCCAAATAAGGACAATTGAAGATACTGTTTCCTTTGCAAATGAAAAATGTTTCATTTCAAAGGTAAAGTCGTCAATTAGATAAAATATAAATTATTTTGACAAAAATAAATATCAAAAAGTTATTTTTGAATTTTTTGAAAATTATTACTCTGCTTGGTTTCCATTTTTTTTAATCTCTTACTTTTTAATTGTGATACATTTGATTTTAAATTTTGAATCTCGTTCCAAATAAGGACAATTGAAGATACTGTTTCCTTTGCAAATGAAAAATGTTTCATTTCAAAGGTAAAGTCATCAATTAGATAAAATATAAATTATTTTGACAAAAATAAATATCAAAAAGTTATTTTTGAATTTTTTGAAAATTATTACTCTGCTTGGTTTCCATTTCCAGAATTCACTTTTCAGAAAATTCTACTCTTTCGTTTTCTGTATTTTTTTGTTTTCATTGAATTTTTTTAATATTTTAAATAATTTTTTAAATTTTTAGACACATCTAACATAAATACACTTAAAAAGTATAATGTGTGAAAAAAATTTTAAAAATTCACTAAATATCAAAAATACTAAAAAAAATACTAAAATTCAATACATTTTTCGTATTTTTGTATATTTATTAATTTTTTAAAATATTTTTTCACAAATATTTTACGATTTAGATACATCTATGTAAGGTGCATCTAAAAAAGTAAAAAATTTCTTAAAATTTTAAAAATATTCACTAAAAACAAAAAAATACAAAAAACAAAAACTTAATTTCCAGAAAATTAAATTCAGAAAACTGAAACCAAACATACCGATTTCTACCCGAAGATAAAATTATATAAAAATGATAAATCTTTTACATTTTTATATTTTTATGTTTTTAGCAAATTAATTTTTATTATGTGTTTAGATAATGATCATGTAATGGGTGGTTTTTTTTTTATGTTTTTGAATGATTTTTTTTTTTTTTTTGTTAACAGATATTTTTTATGGTTATCATGTAATTGATAGTTATTAAGTTTTTAATATGAAATCGGTATGTTTAATATATGAAATATTTTTAGTTTCGAATTTTTTGATTTAGAGGATTGATTTAATAATAATATCAAAGTTGTCTCTATGTTTAACTTTTGAAAAAATATAAACTAATTTAATATAAATAAATAAATAATTTAATTTTACAAAATTATTTCTATCATCCCCAAAGATAAAATTATATAAAAATGAGTTGTATGACGACTTTACCCTTGAAATGAACCGTTTCTAAAGAAAATATCTTTGATTGTTTTTGTTTGAAACAAGATTCAAAATTTATGATCATATATCACAATTACAAAGTTAATAATCAAAATGACACAAATCCTAAATTATAAGAACAAATAATGTAATTCGCCCTTTCCTTATTTGTGGCGTATTTGTTTATATTTTCCAGGTCTTCATTATAATTGTCACAATTTGACAATCATAAACGATGACTCATATCCATTAGAAATATTCATATACTACCAAAACAAAAACAAAAAAAAAAGAGAGAAGTAGGAGGAGGAGACAAAATCTGAAAAGTAAATGATTTTGTCCGATCACCTTTGCCCGAACTTACTTGTCTAAGTCCAAACTTGAGTATGAATTTATCTCAAAAAATTTTGAACTAGACCGATTGTGAAAACACAATCAGTATTTATTTTATATATATATATATATGAGTTGGTAACTCAAGATGTGAGAACCCATGTCCAAGTCCTATCTAAATTTAAGTTTGGCTTGCAAATTTTAGCCCAAATCATAGTCAAAATTATTAGAAGGCAAAATTACTAGCCAGTCTAATTAGTTGAAATTATTACTCAATAAATCATGAGTGAGATTTTTATGGATATAATAGTACTGAAAAATCGTATATTTTATTGTTGAGAGTCATTGAAAAAATGATTAGTTTGTTGTGAGAATCGGTGTAAATTGAGAATTGTGGATTAGCGAATTCGGTTGTAAGGGTAAAATCGAAAATATGAACTTATTAATTTGAAGTAGAAATTGTTAAGTATTAATCTGATTTATAAGACCAACCAATAAATCTTTCAAATTAAAATTATAAAATTTAGCAGAAAGAAACCAACTTACCGGATTAGGCCTACCCAAGTTACGCTCCTAATTTCCTCTAACCCAAAAAGGGAGAAAAAACTATTTATTTCGTATCACATTTTGTTGCTTAGATCCTTACTCAACCCTCTCAACTTATACCAACTACCAAGTCATATATATATACAACTCAAAAAAAAAAGTCATAGATATATTTCAATTGCATGACAAAATTAAATTGTTGATAATTTATTAGTATTTGTTTTTTTGTTTTTTTTTTTTCCTACCAATCTTTTTTGTATTTTTCTTCATATTATTATACAATTCTAGAGTCAACTTGGATGGCACATAACCTTCGAAATGATCACACATGATCTTCCTAGTCTTTCGGCAACTTTCCATCACAATGACGTCATTTAGAATTGCCAACATACCTACTCTAAATTATTTTAAGTGTATGTGTATATATGTTAAATATATGGGGACTGGATTGTAAATTATCAGAGTGGAGCTGACAGTGGATCCACTCTGATAATCTGTTCTATTGATTTTGTAAAAGTGAATTTGGATTGGGTGATTCAAAAAGAAAAATATTGGATAAATAAAATAAGAAAAAATGTATGTAAATTTATTTCTCTTATAATGTTCGGTTTGAATCTGTCCAAAATTGGAGAGATTAAGAGTAAAAAGAAACTAACTAATTATTATTTTTGTAAAAACCATAGTTGCTCTTTTAAATATAGAAGAAGCTCTAGAAAATATATATATATATATATATGAACTGAAGGTATAACATGAAACAAAATTTTTTTTTAATGTAGTATAACCAAACAAGATAAAAGAGAAATTATTATCTTCTTCTTTTTTTCTCTTTTCTTTTATATTTATCCAAGCAAAAAAATAGATTAATTATAATGTTTTCTTTTCTTTTCTTTTCTTTCTTAACTTATATAATCGTTTCATTTCTTTTCTTCTCTTTTCTAAATTCCCAAGGCCATATATGAAGAAAACAAAATCAAATTAATTTAATAATTGTATGCTTTAAAATGAATTGTCTATTTTTTAAATCATATATATCGTTGAATAAAATTATCAAAATAAGACTCGTAGAATCTGCAGGTTCAAACTGAATATATCCAATTCATAATTGGACCGAAGACAATCTAATATTATATATATTTTTTATTTTATTTTTGATGAATTGGGCTAAAAGCTTACCAAACTACTGCTTCATTGAATTATATTATAGTAGGAAAGCATAATTTAGAGGCAATCGAGGACCAATCGGCTCTTGGGAATGGTGCCCAATAACAAAGTGAGACTCCATAGAGTTGACCTCCCAGACATTAATTGGTTTCTCTAATTTCTTCCAACTTGAACTCCTCCTCCTCACCACCTCCCTCCCAAATATAGATTTATATATGAATCTCCCAAAAAAAATATTTTGAAGTTGTCAACAACAAAAAATAATAAAAGGCAATATATATCAATGGTATTAGTATCAATTTGATGAAAAACTACATCAATTTGATGAAGAACGATGAGTTTATAGAATCTTTTTTTCACTGAAATGATATTTTCCATGCATTTGCATGAGATTCATTTCGAATATAGCTCACATGATATAAGGCTTTGTTTATTTTGACTATTCCAATCAAAAGATTTTCGGAAATGGTTCAGAGTTCGAAAGTAAGGAGCTCGAAACGGCTCGAAATCGAAAAACAGAGGGAAGAGGAGAGGAGAAAGAGGAGGAGGAGAGAGGGAGGAAGAAGAGAGGAGAGGTCGTCGCAGCTGGTCGCCTCCGTCGTCGCAGCTCCCGCCGTCCTCGCAGCTGATCGCCTCTCTCCGCCGATGCTCGTCGCCTCGTTCGTCGCCTCAGATCGTCGCACCACCGCCACCGCCTTGCCCCGCCTCCTCCTCCAGCAGATTTATGGCCCCCTCCCCTCCCTCCTCCTCCCTCCCCTCCCTCCTCCTCCCCCTCCCTTCTTCTTCTTCTCCCTTCTTCTTCTTCGTTCTGAAACCAGAAAAAAAAAAAAAAAAAAAAATTTCGACACCAAAACGACGTCGTTTTGGTGTCGAGCCGCGGTTTCGAGCTACGTAGCATGGTCGAAAGATTTTTGCCCGTTTGATAATGACTGATATAGCTAACCAAAAAAAAAAATTATCTTTTAAATTATGTGTAGGAAGTTTTTCCAATAATAAAAAGTAATTTTTTTTAGCATTTTGAAATACATCAGCTTTTTTTTTCTTTCTAAAAGGTGTAGACAAGAAACTAATAAAAAAATGGGAAAATAAAATAACCGCTGTTGTGAGAAAAAAGCATTTACAAAAAAAATAATAAATATTATAAATATTAATAATTAAAATTATAAATTGTTTCACTAATGTGTAATAATTTTTAAAAGGGAAGTGTTTAATAATTAAAATTATAAATTGTTTCGCTAATGTGTAATAATTTTTAAAAGGGAAGTGTTTGGATGTACAAGGTGCGTACCATATGCACTTACGTAAATTCTCACAAATATACATAAGTTATCTCGTAAAATCACATAAGTTCTCACAAATATACGTAAATTGTGATTTTTCAAATTTTTATGATTTAACTTATGTATATTTGTGACAATTTACGCAATTTTGTAAGATAACTTGTATATATTTATGAAAATTTATGCAAGTGCATAACACTTAAGAATTGCCCTTTTTAAGGATTACCTAAATGATACTTTTTTCTAAAAAAAATCATTTGTCAAACTCCATAAATCTATTCCACCCTCTCCATATTTATATATCCTAATTATAATTAAAGTGAAATTAATGTGAAAATAATTAGAATCTCAATAATGCAATTTTCACATTTTCTCAAATAGTTTTTTATATTTTTATATATTTTTTTTCGCATTTCTATATATATTTCTTATAGACTAATGACCACTCACTAATTGACCATTAACATTGTGGGTGTAATAATGCTTTAGACTCTAAAATGACACATTTGGCAGCACGTGGGAGGCGTTGGGCCCCATCATTCTAATCTTATTCCCACATAAGCCAAATCCTACTTTGACAAAATTAAAACCAGGGTCGCTATTTTTGGCATTTTCTCATAAGAAAATTTGAACTTGGTTGTATTTTTTTCTGAGATATTTTTTAATTTATTATTGTAAAATGAGAAAAGATGGTGACAAATTTGATACTAGCATAGATTGTGTCCACGAGTGTTTATAATATTTTTTTTTCATTAGAAATTTTTCACTAGAGAAATTTATATCAGATAGACCATATCAAGAAAAATGAATGAACATTAACAGAAACAAGTAACAAAATATCTGCAAGTTCCAAGCTTAGAAAAGGAAAAAAAAAAATAATTTCAATATGATAATATATTATTTTTAAATTTTTGTTTTACGTCGAATAAAAAATTTAAGACAGAGGGAATTGAACTGAGTTGTTTGGAATAAGAACTTGTTTGATTTGAATTGAGTATAGATTGTGGGTCTTACCTAAAGTGAGAATGGGCATTGGGCTATCAATGTTTTACCCCTAGCCATACCTATTTTCACTATTAAGGAAATTAGGCACAAGCTTTGGGGTTGGACCAAGAATAGGGCAAGGTGTCCATGAGTGAGAGGAGAGTAGGACTAAACTAGGGTGGCGGTGAACCCAACCATGATCCTTCTTTTCTAATGTCCCTGTGACCTTTTTACATTTCTTAAGTTCCCATTAGGTTAAACTAGGATTTGTAATTTTTAGGGCTGCCAACTATGAGGTCAATTATTTTGGCGTCCTTTAGAGTTAGGGTTTTATTATTATTATTATTATTATTATTATTATTATTTAGTCGGACACAGTAATTAGATGAGATATTCAGTAATATTATATTCATTAAATTTGGACTCGCTTAAATTGTTTGAATTTGTGCATGCCGATCGTCCAACCAGTTGTCTAGGAGGATAGCGATTATCCAGGCAAATGCCGATTGACACATTAGTTAATAAGGGTGACAGCCGTGATTGACATTCAACTTACATAATTTGAGCAATTTAGGCAAGCTCAAATTCGATGGATGAATCATTTTTCATATTCTTACAACAGCCTCATATCAGATATTGAAGAACACTAATGATATTTTCATTGTTCAACATGTTGTATGTTCCTCAGCCATTTTAGAATGGGAAAATCACACATCAATGTGAATAAAAAAATATATTTATAAAAAAATAATAATAAATATTTATAATTAAAATCATAAAATTTTTTACTTTTTTATAAATGCTTTTTTTGATCTCACTGATGAGTAATTCTCCTTTTAGAATTGGAAGAGAATATAATAAAATAAAAATAATTCATGGAACAAATCAATTTATCAAATTAAATTGTATTTTAAAAAAGATTAATTTTAAAATTAAAATAAAAAAAAAAAAACCATACATGTTTTGACTTTTTCAAAACTGGCTTAAATGCATCAAAAGTGAAATTGAAAGGGAAAAAAATTGTATTTGAACAAATCAATTTATCAAACCATAAGCAAAAAAAATGTAACTTCAAAAAAATAAAAATAAAAATAAAAATAGTTGTATAAAAAAATTTTAAAAAAAATCAACTTAAGGCCAAAATATATTCAATTCACATCCAATACCAAGATATGGTGATTTATCCTTGGCCAACTCTCCCATTTCTTCAATGCATCCCTCAAGGCCACCATCATCTATTATTAGGGGTGCAACTCGGGCGGGCTCAACTCGAGCAACCCGAGCCCAGCCCGAGTTTTTTTAGGGCTTGGGCAACTATATCTTGTAATCTGGACGGGCCTGGACAGATTTTTGGTTTGGGCAGAACCAATGGCCAACCCGAGCAACCCGAACCCAAATTGAATTTAATATATTATATAAATTATATAATATATATATAATTTAATAAATTATATAATATATATAAATTAAGTAAAAGAGTTAGTCTTAATTTTTAATTTTTATTTTTTGGTGACCAGAAAATAACTTTGAATAATTCTCAATTCTTTGTTAATTATCAATTCTACCTACAGGTTTCAAAACAAATCTACCTACAAGTTTCTGGGCAATTCGGGCAATTCGGGCTAACCCGAGTTCAAAATACAAAGCTTGGGCCGGGCTTGGGCAGCAAAGCTCGGGTTCATGTTCGAGCTTGGGCGGGCTTGGGCACTGCTCTGGGCAATTCGGGTCGGGCTTGGGCAGACCCCCAACCCGACCGAACCCGCCCGAGTTGCACCCCTATCTGTTATACTATCCTCCATTTCAACACTAACAAATATGGAAAATATATATATATATATTAAACGAAACAAGAATCTAAGCAAAAAAGTTATTAATTAATTTTAAATGCTGAGTAATTAAACAATTCAATGAAATCTAATAAATCAATTACTAATTTAAATTAATTAAAAGGATAGGGGAGAGGGAAAAAAAGATGTGTAATTTGTACAGTAACATTGGAAATTTATTGTATCTGAGTAGATTATAATATACAATTGCAAAATTATATTAGAATTAATATATTATATAATATAGGAAATCTTTTGACAGACACGCTTAAAGATGTGAATCATATGCCCTCTTATTATATAAATTTTTGATATATGTTTTGTATTTTTGTCACAAATGTTATGTCATTTTTTATTGAGTTATGAAAATTTATGTTTAAAAAATTAAATTCGCATTTTATAGTAAGGTTATAGATTTTTTTATTGAAACTTTTTTAGACCATAAAATGCATAACATTATTACAAAAAAACATAACATTGTTATAAAAATGTGTAATATTTCCACAAAAATAGATAACATTGCTATAAAAAAAAAATTATGAATTACAAATTATCGTAACTCCTTAAAAAATTATATAATATTTATACAAAAATACATAATATGTACAAAACAAATTACATAATAAAGAAATTTTCTTATAATATATAATTGTGTTTCTCAATCCATTCACAAAAAACAAACCAAACTATTATACTTGTTGAACCCACTAACATACTGTACAAAATAAAATACAAAACATATATACATATAATATATATATATATAGATATACATACTAGTTTGTTGAACAATAATGGTCTGTAAATCTAGCAGAAGAACGGTGAAACAAAGATAGAGAACACTGTTCAATCTATTTGAGAGAAGACAAAAATGTTTAATAAAAAAAATAAAAATAAATAAATAAAAAAAAAAAAAAAACAACTTTTCACTCCATGTAAATAGAGACCTTTTGCTTACAGAGAAGACGGCGGCGTCCCTGTTAGGTTTATTGTTTTGTTTGTTATAATGACAGAAGAGTTAATGAACCCTCACATATTAATAAAATAAAATAAAAAAGTTAAAACGGTGAGGTTTTAACTCACAGCAGTCACGGCTGTGAGTTGTCCACGGCAGGACCCCTCCTTGTTTAGAATTTTAACCCAATACAAATCACAAGTAGAAAATTTGACTTTTTAAAAGTTTAGGGGATTGACTCGAGAATCAAGATTCATTTAAATTTTATTTGAATTATGAATTTACATACAGATTTTTTTTTTTTTTTTTTTTTAAAAAAAAAAAAAGGAAAAAATGTACCTAATATTTCATTTACATTGTTCTCACGTTGTTAAGGGGGAAAAAAGGATAAATTCATCTGGATGGCTTTCAAATGCCTAATGTGAAGTTGAAATAAGTATTATGTTTGTTCTATAGACAATAGTTAAGAGATCATTGAATTATTGTTGAAAATTTAGAAATATAATTGATACAAATTAAATATCAAGGGCCAGAATAAAATAAGTGACATTTTTAACAACCATTTTAAAACTAACGTATAATTTAAAAAACAAAAACAAATGATGCCGAACCAAACTGCCCATAAGGCACTTGATCCTCCATCCCAAATTGCCAGGTTTAATGCTTTGATTTTCATTAATCTTATCTAAACAAAATCGCTTTTGTGTTTTACAAGCAAAGGAAAAGAAAATCCTACTACACATCACAAAAAAGGTATGAAAGCAAGGAAAATCTTACTATACCTACCATAAAAAGGTATAAAAACCATATACACTATTCCTTTGGCTTGTTTTTCATGAGAAACTTTTAACCAATCATATGAGGCTAATCAGAAATTTGACTAATTCTGATCTTTGTCCCAGGTGCCAAGTTCACCGAGAAGATATGCACCATTTACTTCGAGGCTGCTTTAAAGCTAAGGCAATTTGGCTTCATTTCAAAAGCTTTAGATGGTGGCAACGTAGCATCAACACTCCCTTGCAAATTTGGCTTAAAGCTAACCTGAGAAGCAAGGATCATGTCAATAATATTCAATGGTCTACAGTGTTTTTGACTTCTCTTTGGTTAATTTGGAAAGAGAGGAATAAAATTGTGTTTGATAATCTGCCCCAACCTGCACATCTCAATGTTAACCTCATTCTAAAGCAAGCTTTAGAAATTCAGGAAGCCTTCCAAAGCACACTGAATCCAAGTTTTAGAAATCCCATATTAATGTTGTGGTCTTTTCCCATTCCAGGTAAACTCAAGTTAAACACTGATGGAAGCTCCAAAGGCAACCTAGGTCAATCAAGTTATGGCGGGCTGCTAAGAGATGAAGTGGGAACCTGGCTATGGGGATACATTGGCTATCTAGGCAACTGTACCAGTCTGGAAGCTGAACTCTGGGGTATCTATCGAGGCTTAACCATTAGCATGCAAAAGGGGCTGGCCCATGTTGAAATTGAAACAGATTCCCAGACAGCCATGGCTCTAATCTGTGATGGAGCTGAAGCAAATTCTCTCTATTGAGCCCTCATTGAAGATGCAAGCTTCCTATTAAGGCGATGCCATTGCTCAATCAAAGCCATACCCAGAGAAGCCAACCACAGTGCTGATGCTCTAGCAAATTTGCGAGTAAATCAACAAGAATATACTGTATTTCTTGATGATCCTCCAAACACCATCCTTCCTTTGTTGATCACTGATATGTGCAGTGCTAGCTCTAGTAGAGCTTAAACAATCTCTGGATTGCTTTTGTTCTTTGTCTTTAAGTTTTCAATTAAATCAAAAAAAAAACCATATACAGTATTATTTTCAGTCATCAAATATTTAAAATGAAAATTAAGCCATTAATCACTCCATTGGGTTGTAGACAATACCAATTTAGTATATAACTGAATAATAATTTTGTCGAAAGTTGCCACAGTAAGCCTACATGAGATATAACTAAATATATTACATTGGATAGTAACCAACTTTGCATTTACTAGTTAATACCAATATTATAATCAGGGCCGACCCTGGCAAAGGCTTACCAGGTCATGGCTTAGGACCCCTCAAAATAGACCAAAAAAAAAAGCTCGCTATTATAATTTAGTGTAATATATTAAGTATGTTTTACATTTAACAAAAATTAAAGAAGTCCCAAACCAACTTAAAATAAAAGACCCATTAAAAAATTAAAAGGTCCATTCAAAATTAAAAGACCCAAACTAACTTAAAATAAATTGATCCATTAAAAAATTAAAAGGTCCATTCAAAATTAAAAGACCCAAACTAACTTAGGATCGGTTACTTCTTCTATTTTGTTGATGAAGTCATTTGTTCACTCAAAAATAGGTTCGAACAATTCAAAGTATATGAGGCATATTTTGGCTTTTTGTTTGACTTGAAAAATGCCAACGATAAATCATTGAAGGCGGGGTGTGTGAACCTTAAAGAATTTTTGAAACATGATGAGATTTCTGATATTTATGGAAGAAATTTATTGATGGAGCTAAAAGTTTTGAAAAAGAGATTGCCAAAAGAAGTCAATAAACCAATTGAAGTGCTCAATCATCTGTAGTTGATGGAAAGTTGTTTCCCAAATTCATAAGTTGCTTATAGGATACTTTCGACTATTCCGGCTACAGTTGCATCAGGGAAAATAAGCTTTTCAAAGTTAAAAATGATCAAAAATTACCTTCGATCAACCATGTCACAAGAAAGATTGAATGGATTAGTATTGTTACCCATTGAAAATGATTTTGTAAAAAAACTAAATTATGTAAGTATGATTGTTTTATTTGCTTCTAAAAATGAAAGAAAAAAGAGGATCAAGTAATACTTATTAGTTGTTATAATGTAATACTAAGTATTTTTTGTAATTTTAACACAAATCTTTTATCTTTTACCTTTAAAAAAAAAAATTTGTTGAATGAAAAAATATATATATATATATATGTAAAGAGCCCTGAATAACCTAACATCAATTTAAACCGATGGGGTGTTAACCAAACACCAATTTAAACCGATGACCTTCATATGATATGCAAGAAAACACGACACTGCAAGCAATGCCATCAATTACTTGGCCATACTGCAACCAGGAGTTTCCATTCTGTACTGTAAGATAACCAAATATCCTCTTTGACTTGAGGCCCTCTTAAACTCCACATATGTTTAGTATGGTATAGCTAGATTTCTTGGATCCCGTGGCCACAAAAAATAAAAAATAAACAAAAACAAAATTCCGGATGCATGTCAAAAGCAGTGCATGTGTGTTTGAGAGTGAGTGAAAGAATTGAGTCATCAGATACACAGAACTAGCATGGGCAAAACAAAGAAAACAGAACTTGAGCAAACTAACAGCAAGGGCACAGAGAATGTAAAAGAACATAAAAATTTCTTGCTTTTTCTCTTTCCTGTTAAAAATAACTAAAAGTAAAAGTAACCAATTTGTTGATTTGAGGCCCTCCCAAAAAAAAAAAAAAAACCAAAACTGACAAGCATCCAGATCTACCACAGCAGCTTCTTACATCAGCAGACCTAAAGAAACCCTAAAAAGATTTTAGAAAGTCAACAGCACATCCCAAGTCATCCAGGGGCAAAAAGGACCATTTGTAACTTATTCCTATTTACTTCCACAAAAAAAAAAAAGCACAAGCATATATCCACTACTTCTCTTTTCCTGGTGCCCCCACTGGCTCCTCAGATTTCCAACTCAATTTCAATTCAAGAAAACAAAACCCACAAAGAACCTATCAAGGGTGAGAGATTAGGTTAGTTAAGATTCTAATTTGGAGTTGGATGAGCTTGATCCGGATGAAGCACCACCACCAACACTCCCCGTGCGCAAATTGAGCAGCACTAAAAACTTCGGCTGCATTCCTTGGAAAATTCTCGAGGATGGCTTCAGTTTAATGTACTGCACAGAGAAACAAGAAAGTAGTTGCCTAACAATTTTAAGAGATCCAAACAATATTAAAAAGCTAGTTAAAAACATTGAAAAAATAACTAGTGATAATATATGTAGTATTTGGGAGCTGTCTTCCAACAGTATGACACAGGCTCAATTATTATTAATTTAATTTAATCAAATATCAAATAACTATTAAAGTAAAACAAAAGACTCATCTTGTTTCAAGAGATATTACCTCATCCACCTCCTTGTAGAAAGAACTGATCTCTTCCTCGGTAAGACCTTCATCCTCTCCAGCGTTTTCCTCCCACCCAAGCGAGCGTAAAAAAGCAGCCTCTTCCTCCTCTGAATAAAGAATGCCATTGGAGCTTGAAGGATCCTTTCCATTGTTAAGAGGTTCCTGGTGCTTGTCATCCAGTGATTCACGAGGCCTGTCAGAGGCATTGTCATTGCCATTGCTGTTCATGTCATTCCTCTTCTCAGTTGACCGGTCAAAGCTATCCGATAAAGGGGAATCTCCATCATGAGGCGTAACAGGTGCACTCCCAGATCCTGTTTCATCGGACTTGTCGGAGACAGGCAATGACACGGCAAGGCCAGGATCAGGGGCAGCAGAAGAGGGGCTGGTCATAGATTTCTTCCTCACAAGGTTGAAAAAATCATTCCGACTCTTAGATTGAGGTGTGGGTCTCTTCTCCAAAATTGTCAGGGCAGGCGTGCGCTCAGCACTGACAAGGTTAGGGTTGTTCCCTGGGCTCCTCAAAGGAGCAGATCCAACAACTGAAGGAGCAACAGCAACACTTGTAGGACTCAAGCTACCCTTTGCAGTGGGAGAGACACCATTCCTTTCCCTTGCCGGTTTGAGCACATGAAGCTTTCCCACACTAGATGTCCTTGAAATATCAGACTTCACAGGCCCACTTCGAGGAGAGTGATTGGCAAAGTGAGAAGATGATATCTGAGGCTGAGGCTGAGGCTGCCCGAGTTTAGGCTTTGCTTTATCTAGAGGATTGAGCACCTAAAACCAAAATTAAATGATTGGGCCATAATTATGTGAATCTGATACAATAACTGGATCAACAACATTTAAAACGAAAATATTGTAATCCATCCTGAAGGATCAACTTCCAACATGTAAACATCCTGGCTTTAAATTGTTCCACTTTATGTATATAAATAAACAAACTTACAAAATGAGCTCAACACAATAATGACTTTTGTCCCAGTTACTTGTGGTCACCTACATGAATCTTGCTTCACCTATTTGCTTTATTGAGGGCCATCACTTCAGTTAAACAACATGCTTACTTGTTTTCTCTAAAATTAAAACCACATGTTACCATGCTTCGTACTATCTCAATCCATGTTAATTTTGATCTTCTTGTTCCCCCTATCATTACTGCCAAATTGCCAATATGGATATTGTCGGTCTTCCTTACAAGTTAAAGACTCTGCCGTTACTGGTCTTCGTTGTGCATAGCCAAACAATCTTAATACAAAATTTTGCACAGGCAGGTTATCCCCTCTGGGGGGAAATGCAGCAACTGCATGCACACAATCTCCATTATTATAGTTGCTATTTGTATCCCACAAATGCTACATTCTATAATTTTTGCTTTTAAAAAAAATAAAACCTCATTTTCCTCTCAACAGAGCCAAGGGTTTACTCATTTACTTGAAACCGTGAATTATAGACTCACAATCAACCAAACACAAGATAACGATTGAAGAATTGTCCCTTTACAGTACTTATTGGCTAAGGTAAAAAGGAAGAAGAGGAGGAGGTCATAGAAAGTAACAAAAATTAAATGCAATAGCATCAATAGGACACCTGCTTCAAATGGAGAAATTGCAGAGGATAATCAATAACAGAAATTATTCAACAGCTACAGAAGCGAAGTTTCAAAGTTCTCCAAACCAAATCAAAAGGCTGAAAAAACATAATAGCAGCAATGATGCAGATCCCAACATAACATCGATCAACATTACATGATTATATGACAGTTAAATGATGCATGCTGGTAGCTTTAGGGCTATTGATTTGGCACACACCGTCGAGCAGGGCCGGCCCTAAGGTTAGCCAAGAAGGCCACCACCTTGGAACCCCAAATTTTAACAAAATTCAAAGGGCCCCAAATAATTTTAGCTTTGTAGAAGGTCCAAAAATGAGGGTCTAATCCAACTTACTGAAAGTCCATAATCTTATCTTCAGTCATCCATGTCATAACAAAGATTGAATAGATTAACCACGTTATCAATAGAAAAGGAGATAGCAGATAAGCTAGATTATGTAGGCTTAATCAGTAATTGGCATCTAAAAATATGAGAGTAATGTTTTAAGTGATATTTTGCTGCAGTTGGTTTAATTGATCTAGAGTGCCTCTGAGGCAACGCAAAATGCATTTACCAACAGCAAGAGGAGTGGTCTGAAGGGCACTCATGAACTAAGCAACATGAACTGCAAAGGCACTATCAGGACAAGTCAAAGTCAGATATTGAATAGAGTCGACCAAGTGCCGATACTCAGAAGAGTGCAGAAAGTTGCCAATAAGGGTGTACTACAGGCTTGAACTCATTCATGGAACTAGGGCGCTTATGGGAGAGATGTAGACCAAAACTCAAAGAAAACACCTCAAGACAAAAAAAAAAAAAAAAAAAGAGTAAAGAAAGCCAAGATCCTTGATCTCAAATTCCGTACCAGACGTGGAGATAAATGGTGAAATCAGAGACAGTGTGTTCCCAATAAGCACAATATCATCAACATATAAAATAAAAAAAATCATCTAAAGGACAAACAGTGTTTGGTGCGACTGAGTGAACCCATATTGGATAATGAATGAGATAAACCATTGAAACCAGGCACAAGGAGCCTGTTTGAGAGCATGGATAGGCTTCTAAAGCTGACAAACATGATGAGCACTGAGTATCAACAAACCTAGAAGGCTGAGTCAAAAAAATTCTTCTGACAAAAACCATTAAGGCATTCTTGACATCGAACTATTGTAGAGACCACCCAGAGAAAATGGCCACTCTTAGAAAAATCCAGATAGTGGTATGCTTAACAACAGGACAAAAGGTCCATCATAGTCCAAACCATGTTGCTGATGGAAGCCTTTGGCCACAAGACAGGCTTTGTGGCATTCAATGGTGCCATCAACTTATCGCTTTAACTTTAAGAACCCACTTGCAGCCCACAGTATTTTGATGCGGTGAGAGAGGAACAAGATTCAAGTTTGATTTTTAAGGAGAGCATTAAACTCATCAACCATAGCAGTACGACATTCTAGAAAATGAACGGCCTAAGAGAACAAGTAGGTTCATCACAAGGAGAAGAAAGTTGAGCAGCCAAAGCATGGAGCAATGGATAACACACGGTGTCATCAGTGCAAACTAAGGGTCGCTATGTCCCAACACGGAGACAAGTAACCATCGGATGGATCCGAGCAAGAGAAGCAGAATCTCTGGTTGGAAGAATACCCATCAAGTAAGTGGTCTGATGATGCAAGGGACAAGATCGGAACAAAATGAAAGCCAAGAGTAGTCGAAGACAGTGCAAGCACGAGCAAAGACTGACTGAGAGACTCAGAACTCAGATAGAGGAACTTGTACAGAGACAACACTAGAGTCAGAAGCAACAAGCAAAGGTAGGGGGTAGCTGAGAAGAGAGATTGCCAGAACACTAACATGTAGCTACAAGCAGAAGAACCAGCACAATAGCAACAGTCCAATATGGAAAAAATGGTGCAGAAACAACACCAGAGTCCGAAGCAACAAGCAAGGGCAAGAGGGCTGCTAAGAAGAGAGATTGCTAGAACACTAACACGTAGTTATAAGGGAAAAACAGGCACGATAGCAATATTCAAAGGCGCTGGAGAGTTGGTGGCTAAGCAACAGGAATCAAAGCGAACATGTCGCAAGAAATATACTCTGCCAGTGATAGGACCTAGACATTAATAGTCGTTGTGAGAACTGTATTCTAGAAAAACACATTCAATTGTTCTTGGCAAAAGTTTATTAGTAACATGCCACGTGAGGTTAACAAAAGACACGAAGTTCGGTATAACAGGGTATATGACCAAACAGCTGAGAAAAAGGAGAATCTCACTGGGAGATAGGAATAGGCAAGTGGTTAATAAGATAAACCACGGTAGACACAGCTTCAACCCAAAAGTTTAACGGAACCCTACTAAAGAGAAGTGTATAAGCTATCTCAAATCTATGATGATGCTTGCATTCAACAAGGCTATTTTGTTACAGTGTGTGAGGACAAGAAAATCAATGATGTATCCCAAATGTAATACACAACTCATAATACCCAATCACTTTGAAAATTCTTGAGATGACAACCGAAGCGATTGTGAATGAATGCAAGAAATGTTTTGAAATGACTATAAACTTTTGATTTGCAACACATAGGATAAAGCTAGGCGTAACGAGTGTAATCATGAGTAAATAGAACATAATACATAAAGCCAAAAACAAAAAGAACTGCAGATTTCCATACATCATAATGCACAAAATCAAAAGGAGTAAACACACTTATTTCATTATTCAGTGGAAAAGAAAAGACGTGTGATTTTCCTCAGGTAGAACCATTACAAAAAGACTTAAAAATGAAAAACTGAATATATCAATTTATTAAATCCTAGATAGGAAAAAACTTTGGGAGATGGATGACCTAGACAACAGT